>OU452192.1:12027766-12037098 GCA_911728515.1 Peribatodes rhomboidaria
ATGTCCGCAGACCCCTCAATCGACACCTGTGGCCCACGGCAAAGAGTCCTGGGCCGCGGTCGCAAAAAAGGGGCGAAAGAAGGAAAGCTCGACTTCGGCTTCTGCACCACCTCAGCGACAGGCGCAGGCGCCGGCCAGTTCGCGTCAGTCGCAAGCTGGTGGTGGACAAAGCCGTCGTCGAGCAAAGGCGAAGAAGGTCGCTCCGCAACTTCGCGTCCCCAGCTCCGCAGCTGTCGTCTTGACATTGCAGCCTGGGGCAGCGGAGAGGGGCGCGACTTACGCCGCCGCGCTGTTGGAGGCGAAGAGGCGGATCGATCTGCCCCAGCTCGGGATCCCGGCCGTGGGCTATCGTCATTCGGCTACTGGTGGCCGAATGCTAGAGGTGTCAGGTGAGGGCAGCAGCGACAAGGCTGATTCCCTCGCTGAAAAGCTGAGGGAAATTTTCAGCGAGGAGGACATCCGAGTCTCCAGGCCAACCAAATGCGCAGACCTGCGCGTCACCGGCCTGGATGACTCGGTTACAAAAGGAGATGTCACTGCAGCCATCGCCAGGGTTGGCGAGTGTCGGGCTGACCTTATTAAGGCTGGTGACATTCGCCGCAACGCTGCCGGCATCGGGACGACCTTCGTTCGATGCCCGGTGGCCGCGGCGAAAAAAGTCGCCAGCAAGGGTCGCGTGCAGGTGGGCTGGGTCTCGGCCCAGATAAAGGTTCTGCCGGCCCGGCCTTTACGCTGTTACCGGTGCCTCGAGTTGGGGCATCTCCGGGAACAGTGCGGGGAGGACAAACGAGACCGCAGCGGCGAATGCTACCGCTGCGGTCAAGAAGGCCATAAGGCGAGTGGGTGCTCGTCCGAGCCCCACTGCTCGGTGTGCGCAGCAGCGGGCAAACCAGCCAACCACCGATTGGGAGGCAGGGCCTGCGCTGCGCCTCAAAAGAAAGGCAGGAAGGTCGCGACCGGGGCTAAGTCCCGGCAGCCGCCGTCCCGCACCCCGCCAGCGGGGCCTGAGGAGTCGCGGATGGACGCCAGCTAAGGTGCCCATCTGCGACTGGAAACTCTGGGCGTCGGTTCGGGGGAACCGGCGTCCGATATAGAGTTCCGAGATGGCACGATGTGGGAGGTGTTCCCCACATCGTGACAAGGGGGTGGAGCAGAAGCTCCCCGAGGAGGGGTCCCAGGGGACCAGCGCCCAGGCCGGGGCTGCGGAAGAGTACGAGAAATGCTCCCGGGCCCCGGCACATAGCGCAAAGGAGGAACACCCCAGGGTTTTTAGTGGGTATGCCGCCACTAGGGCGGAGACTCCCACATCACCACACTGCTCCCCCCGGGGTAGGGTGGTACCTATAAAAGGTTTTCCCTGGTAAAAAAAAAAAAAAAAAAAAAAAAAAAAAAAAAAAAAAAAAAAAAAAAAAAAAAAAAAAGGTTAGGTTAGGTTAGGTTAGGTTAGGTTAGGTTCCCCCCCGAATGAGTTCCCGCCTTGCCGTGGCGGGGGGGCTCAGCGGTCGCAACAGTTGCGGCGGCCGCTGCCAAGAGGAACTCGAGGTGGAGGCTCGACCGGCGCCCTGGACATTCCGGGAAGCGGCGGTGCGAGCCTAGGCGGCCTTGGTTGGCCGCGGGACCCGGTCGGCGTCTCGGCCGTATGCCGAGTAGCGGCGACGCGGGTTGGGGCTCGTCTTTTAGTAGGCAGCCCAGGGGAGCACTCGCTCGCGTTTCTCTTCGGAGAAGCGCTAGCGATGAGCTCGAAGGGGCCTTCTCCGCGCGCCCCAGAGCTGGAGCGCGCGTAGAGGGCGGTCCGGGATCTCATGCTGAGAGGCCCGGGCGAGGGGGCCGTCCTCGGACGGACGGGAGGGACACCCGGTGTGTGGCTAACCCTACCGCCGGACGAGGTGTCACAAATCGGAACCCCGTTAGCCGTGAGGCACGGGACCGAGGGCCTTGGCTTAACCGCCCGGGCCGCGAGGAAGAAAACCTCTATAAAAATTACCCCGAAGGTCAAGCGGCGGAGCAGCGCGAGGACCTGCATGGCCACCGGGAAGGTTGGTCGCAACTGCTACCCCCGCGGGGGCCCAGCCGAAGCCCTGCGCGGGAGACGCCTAGGCTTACCCGGGTACAGGGGGCACTGCCCGGGTGGACCACGTATATCCCCCATACTCGTGGGAACTGCATGGATAAATTTAAACTAAGAATCCCAGTTCGGAAGGAGGAGAGGGGGCGTGGCCCCGAGGTGGACCTGAGTGGGGAGTCGGACTCCTCACTTGGGAGCATGGTGTCGGTGACGGACTCACCAGTTCGGTCGCCAGACAGTAGAACCTTGCTAAAGAGGGTGAGGTCCAGTGATAGGATGAGCGGTGCGGGAAGTCCTATCGATTCGGACGATGACGCAGACGCTCCAGCTACGAAGGTAGTTGCAGCGCCAAGGAGGGGCAGGGGCCGGCCGCCTACTACGGGCGAGTATGTCGGCCTCGCCAAAGCTAAAGCTGCATTAGTAGCTGCTGAGAGGCAGGAGATGCAGTTGAGGGCCGAGCGCGAGGTCCAGGAGATGACCACTTCTCTGCGGTCACAAAGACCTACAAGCGCTCGGCTTTCCGAGGCATCGGGTGCAAACTCGGAGGAATCTGCCTCTGATCTGACGAAGACGGCCCTGGACTGCGTAGCCACGATTAACAACGTGGCTACTAAGTCTAGTAATTTGAAGGGCACTTTCCAGCGCGCATTGAAAGAGGCAGCGTCCACAATCAGGGTGGTAGTGGACGATCTGCAGGCAAGGTCCTCGACAGAGGAGACCAAAATCCTGCAGGCCGCCAATGCGCGACTGCGTGAAGAGGTGGCTGAGCTCCGAAGGGAGGTTGCGCAGCTGCGCAAGGACATTACGGTGGCCTCGACCTCTGCTACGCCGCAGGTCTCGGGATCTGAGATCCGTCGCGAGACCCGGTCAGCGGAGGAATTAGAACAGGACATACTGCGGCAGATAGGGGGGATGCTGAACGCTCGGTTCGAGGCGCTAGAGGGGCGCCTCCTGCCTGAGCAGCGCACCCGGCCCCCCCTGGCTGCAGACCGGAGAGACAACGCTTCCCGGAAACCATCGGTTCCGATCCCGGACCCAGGGCTTCCGGGAACGTCAGCAGGAACACAGCCTGCCCCCAATTCCCGGAAGGGCAAGAAAGGGAAGGCTAAAACGGTAGCAAAGGAGGGAGAACCCGGCGCTTTCTCAGACCTCCAAACCCCTAATTCGACGCCCGCAGCCCCTGGCAAGGAGTCTTGGGCCGCGGTCACCAAGAAGGGGAAAAAGAAGGGTGGCTCGACGGCTTCTGCACCGCCGCAGCGACAGTCGCAGGCGCAAGCCGGTTCGCGACAGTCGCAGGCCGGTGGTGGGAAAAGCCGTCGCAAAGCCAAAAAAGAGGTGGCCAAGCCCAAGCTCCAAGTCCCCCGCTCCGCAGCTGTCATCATGACGTTGCAGCCTGGAGCGGCGGAGAGGGGTGCAACGTATGCGGCGGCGTTGCTTGAGGCAAGGCGAAGGGTGAATATAAGGGAGATGGGCATCACCGTCAACTTCCGGGTAGCGGCCACTGGTGGCCGCATGTTGGAGGTGTCCGGCGATCGCAGTGGCGAGAAGGCGGACTCCCTGGCTGCGAAGCTCAGGGAGATCTTCGACGAGGGTGACGTCCGAATCTCAAGGCCGACGAAGTGCGCGGACTTGCGTGTCACTGGCCTTGACGATTCGGTCACCAAGGAGGAGGTCGCTGCTGCCATAGCCAGGGTTGGCGAGTGTCGGGCTGACCTGGTCAAGGCTGGTGACATTCGTCGCAACGCTGCCGGCATCGGGACATCTTACGTCCAATGTCCGGTGGCTGCAGCGCAGAAGGTCGCAGGCAAAGTGCGAATCCAGGTGGGGTGGGTTTCGGCCCAAATAAAGGTGTTACCAGCTCGGCCGTTGCGCTGCTTCCGGTGCCTCGAATTGGGACACTTCCGGGAGCAATGCGGGGCGGATAAAACAGACCGCAGCGGTGAGTGCTACCGCTGCGGTCAAAACGGCCACAAAGCCAGTGGGTGCTCTAGCGAGCCCCAGTGCTCGGTGTGCGCAGCGGCGGGCAAACCAGCCTCCCACCGGTTGGGAGGCAGGGCCTGCGCTGTGCCCCAGAAGAAGGGCAGGAAGGCAGTCGCCGCGGCCAAGTCCCGGAAACCGCCGTCCCGCACCCCACAAACGGGGACAGAGGAGTCGCAGATGGACGCCGGTTAGGTACCTCTGCGACTGGGAACTTGGGCGTCGGTTCGGGGGAACCGGCGTCCACCACAAGGTTCCCGAGATGGCACGATGTGGGAGGTGTTCCCCACATCGTGACAAGGTGGGTGGAGCAGAAGCTCCCCGAGGAGGGGTCCCAGGGGACCAGCGCCCAGGCCGGGGCTGCGGAAGAGTACGAGAAATGCTCCCGGGCCCCGGCACATAGCGCAAAGGAGGAACACCCCAGGGTTTTTAGTGGGTATGCCGCCACTAGGGCGGAGACTCCCACATCACCACACTGCTCCCCCCGGGGTAGGGTGGTACCTATAAAAGGTTTTCCCTGGTAAAAAAAAAAAAAAAAAAAAAGGTTAGGTTAGGTTAGGTTAGGTTAGGTTAGGTTAGGTTAGGTTAGGTTAGGTTAGGTTAGGTTAGGTTAGGTTAGGTTAGGTTAGGTTAGGTTAGGTTTGGGCCGGGTCGTGCGCGAATGCCGCAAGCGACCTCACGACCCGACCTGTGCCGGCGACGAGGGACACCGTGGGGTTTTAGTCGGTATGGGTGCCCTTCTGGCATCGAGTCCGACATACCCCGCACCGCCTCCCCCCGGGGGTGGAGCGGGAATGCGTAAGTGCATTTCCCCACGTAAAAAAAAAAAAAAAAAAAAAGGTTAGGTTAGGTTAGGTTAGGTTAGGTTAGGTTAGGTTAGGTTAGGTTAGGTTAGGTTAGGTTAGGTTAGGTTAGGTTAGGTTAGGTTAGGTTCCCCCCCGATGGAGTTCCCGCCTTGCCGTGGCGGGGGGGCTCAGCGGTCGCAACAGTTGCGGCGGCCGCTGCTAAGAGGAACTCGAGGAGGAGGCTCGGCCGGCGCCCTGGACAGTCCGGGAAGCGGCGGTGCGAGCCCGTGGAGGGACCCGCTCGGCGTCTTGGCCATATGCCGAGTAGCGGCGATGCGGGTCGGGGTGGCCTTTTTCAAGGTAGCCCGAGGGAGCACACGCGTGTACCTTTCCTCGGAGAGGCGACGTAGATGTGCTCGGGCAGCCGGTGTGTGCTCACCCCGCCACCGGATGCGGAGGAAGCAGATCGTAACCCCGTTAGCTGTAATGGCGCGGGACCGAGGGCCTTGGCTTAACCGCCCGGGCCGCGAGGAAGAAAACCTCTATAAAAAAATAACCCCGAAGGTTAAGCGGCGGAACAGCGCGAGAACCTGCATGGCCACCGGGTATGGTTGGTCGCTACTGCTACCCCCCGCGGGGGCCCAGCCGAAGCCCTGCGCGGGTTACACCCTAGGCTTACCCGGGTACAGGGGGCACTGCCCGGGTGGACCACGTATATCCCCCATACTCGTGGGAACTTTATGGCTTTATTAAAACATAAAATTTCTTCGGATCGGAGGGGGAGGGGGCAAGGCCCCGAGGAGGAGATGGGTGAGGAGTCGGACTCCTCATTCAGGAGTGTAAGGTCGGGAGCAAAGTCGTCCGCGGGATCGCGTGATGGCAGCATTCGACGGAAGAGGGAGAGGGAACGGGAGAAATCCCGTGAGAGTCAGGCCGATTCCAACCGTGGAATTGGCTCTGACAGTGATGAGGACGGGCCGGCTCCGAAGGTGCTTATAGCCCGGCGAGGCAGAGGCCGGCCGCCTACCACAGGCGAGTACGTCGGCCTCGCCAAAGCCAAAGCGGCGTTAGTAGCGGCCGAGCGGGAAGAGATGGAGCTCAGGGCCGAGCGTGAGGTCGTGCAAATGACTGCGATGCTTCGATCGCGGTCATCGTCCGACACGCGACTTTCGGAGCTCGAGGCTGGAGGAGAAGACGCATCAGGCGCCGACCTTAGCAAGCAGGTCCTGAACTCTTTGGTAACAATCAACAACGTAGCTACCAAATCAGGTAACCTAAAGGGCACGTTCCAACGTGCCCTGAAGGAGTCGGCGTCTGCCATCAAAGATGCGGTGGAGAAGCTGCAGAGTAGGTCCTCAACAGAGGAAACGCGGATTTTGCAGGCGGACAATGCGCGCCTTCGTGGAGAAGTGGCAGAACTCCGCAAGGAGATGGCCGAACTTCGCACAGAAATGGCGAAGCTACGAGCCCCCGATTCTCCACAAGTCCCGAAGCTTCCGAGTGGAAGTAGACGGATGGAGGATCTTGAGCAGGCCATACTGCGCCAGGTGGGAGGAATGTTGAGTGCGCGGTTCGAGGCGCTCGAAGAGCGTCTCCTACCGGAGAAACGCATCCGTCCTCCTCTGGCTGCAGACCGCAGAAGTGCCATGGCCTTGAAGACCACTGCGCAGTCTGCGGAGGTAGACCCGACACCGGGGCCATCTGGTGTCCCTGCAGGCTCTATTGCCATGGAGACGTCGGTTCCAGCCCTAAAACCCTATAAGGGCAAAGGGAAAGGCAAAAAGAGCAAAGCGGCATCGGGTAAGGCCGAGCCTTCTCTGACACGCTCAGCAGCAACGGACCCAACCCCGGGTACTTCAGCTTCCCGTCCAACCCCACCTGCCACTGAACAGTGGACTAAAGTGGTGCGGCGGGGAGCCAAACGAAACGTGACGGCCCCAGCGACGGCAAGGCGTGGGTCTCCACCCGCAGCGAAGACGCAAGGCCCAAAACGAGCCGAACCTGGGAAGACCCCGAAAGTGGCAAAACTCCGCCCTCCCCGCACCGCAGCGGTTGTTATCACCCTGCAACCTGGGGCGGCGGAGAAGGGCCTTACATACGCCACAGTGCTGGCTGAAGCCAAGGCGAAAGTAGACCTGGGGGAGCTTGGGCTACCGCCCGTACATATGAGGACGGCCGCCACGGGCGCCCGAGTGATAGAAGTCCCTGGCGCTGATAAGGCGGAAAAGGCCGATGCCCTTGCCGACAAACTCAAGGAGGTCTTCCAAGGGGCGGAGCAGGACATCCGCGTGTCCAGGCCGGTCACCACCGCAGACGTGCGCGTGACTGGCCTTGATGACAGCGTTACGGTCCCTGAGCTCCAGCAGGCGCTGTCTAAAGCGGGAGGGTGTCCACCAGGCGATTTTAAGACTGGGGACATAAAGAAGGGTCCTGGGGGCATGGGCACATCGTTTGTCCGTTGCCCAGTGACGGCTGCGCAAAAGATAGCGGTGAGCGGCCGACTTCTGGTCGGATGGGTGGCGGCGCAGGTCAAGATCTTAGAGTCGAGACCGCGCCGCTGCTTCAGATGCCTAGCGCCTGGCCACGTAAGGGCCCAGTGCAAGGCAGAGGTGGACCGCAGCGAAGAGTGCTACCGCTGTGGTCAAAAGGGGCATAAGGCGAATGGCTGCTCCGCCACCCCGCACTGCACATCATGTGCTGCAGCAGGGAAACCCGCGGCCCACCTTACTGGGGGCAAGGCTTGCACCAAGCCCCCAGGCAAACCAAGGACGAGTAGGAAGGCGACTGCGACCGAGGCCACGGCCCAGTCGCAGCGGACACAGCCCTCAGGGGAGCAGGTGACGCGCATGGAGGAATCGTGATGCCAGACACAGTCACGTTTCTCCAGGCGAACATCAACCACTCTGCCAGAGCTCAGGACCTACTACTCCAGAGCATGGCAGAGCGGTCGATCAAGGTGTGCGTGGTTGCCGAACCGTACAGGGTCCCTTCCAGAACCGACTGGGTCGGGGATCTGGACGGTTTAGTGGCAATCACCACGCAGTCGCCAATCCAGTCCCCTCCCTTTGAGGACGTGGTGAAGGGTAGGGGGTTCGTGGCAGCCCGGATGAGCGGAATCGTGGTTGTGGGCGTGTATTTCTCTCCCAACAGGGCCCTCGCTGAGTTCGAGGATCTTCTTGGCGAGGTGGGGACCCTGGTGGGCCGGAACCGCCCGCGACCATCGATAGTCCTCGGCGATCTCAACGCCAAATCCACTGCGTGGGGATCGCCTAGGACGGACGCAAGAGGTGAAGCTGTTGGCGAATGGTTGGTGGAGACGGGGCTGTGCGTGCTAAACCGCGGCTCCACGCAAACGTGCGTACGGCGCGCGGGCGGGTCGGTGGTGGATGTGACCCTGGCAGCCTCCGAGCTTGTGGCGAGGGTACAAGGCTGGGAGGTTCTGGCTGACGAGGAGACGCTCTCCGACCACCGGTATATCCGGTTCAGCGTCTCCACGTCCTCGGCGAGACAGGACCCCCAGCCCCCGCCGGTGGTTGGCCCGCGTTGGGCGCTGAAGCGCCTGGACTCAGAGAAGCTGCTGGAGGCGGCTATAGTCCAGGCGTGGAACGCCCTCCCGTCGGTCACACCTGACTTGGAGGAGGAAGCTGATGCCCTGTGTAAGGCCATGGTGCACGTGTGCAATGCCGCAATGCCACGCGCGAGGCCTCCACAGGGCAAAAAGCAAATGTATTGGTGGAACGAGCACATCGCGGAACTCCGCCGCGCGTGCCTTGCGTCGCGCCGCCGTTACCAGCGGCAACGCCGCATAAGGGTTCGCTCGGAGGAGCTGGACAGGGAGCTGGATGAGCTCTACGCCACATACAGGGAGGCATGCCGGGCCCTCCGCATCGGCATCAGTGAGGCGAGAGCGGAGTCCTTCCAGATGTTGCTGGACGGTCTGGAGAGGGACCCATGGGGACGGCCGTACAGGTGGGCGAGGCAGAAGCTCCGCCCCTGGGCACCCCCAGTCACCATTACGCTCGACCTGGAGGTCCTCCAGCGGGTGGTCGAGGGTCTGTTCCCCGGGTCACCGGGGACCGATTTTGTCCCTCCCACCATGGCGTTGCCTGCTGAGGTGGGCGAGGATAATGGCGACCCTGACGAGGTCTCGGAGGGGGAGCTGTGGGCTGCTGTCCTCAAAATGAGGGCCAAGAACACGGCGCCGGGGCCTGACGGTATACCCGGCCGTGCCTGGGCCCTCGCTCAGGAAGCACTCGAGCCCCGAACGCGGGACTTCTTCAGTCGGTGCCTCAGGGAAGGGCGATTTCCGAGGCGCTGGAAGAGCGGAAGACTCGTCCTTCTGAGGAAGGAGGGACGGCCGGTGGACACCCCCGCGGGGTATCGCCCCATAGTCCTGTTGGACGAAGGGGGTAAGCTCTTGGAGCGGGTCGTCGCCTCCCGCCTGGTGAGGCATCTGGAGAGGGTCGGGCCGGACCTGGCGCCCACGCAGTACGGCTTCAGGAGAG
>OU452193.1:0-17500 GCA_911728515.1 Peribatodes rhomboidaria
CCTAACCTAACCTAACCTAACCTAACCTAACCTAACCTAACCTAACCTAACCTAACCTAACCTAACCTAACCTAACCTAACCTAACCTAACCTAACCTAACCTAACCTAACCTAACCTAACCTAACCTAACCTAACCTAACCTAACCTAACCTAACCTAACCTAACCTAACCTAACCTAACCTAACCTAACCTAACCTAACCTAACCTAACCTAACCTAACCTAACCTAACCTAACCTAACCTAACCTAACCTAACCTAACCTAACCTAACCTAACCTAACCTAACCTAACCTAACCTAACCTAACCTAACCTAACCTAACCTAACCTAACCTAACCTAACCTAACCTAACCTAACCTAACCTAACCTAACCTAACCTAACCTAACCTAACCTAACCTAACCTAACCTAACCTAACCTAACCTAACCTAACCTAACCTAACCTAACCTAACCTAACCTAACCTAACCTAACCTAACCTAACCTAACCTAACCTAACCTAACCTAACCTAACCTAACCTAACCTAACCTAACCTAACCTAACCTAACCTAACCTAACCTAACCTAACCTAACCTAACCTAACCTAACCTAACCTAACCTAACCTAACCTAACCTAACCTAACCTAACCTAACCTAACCTAACCTAACCTAACCTAACCTAACCTAACCTAACCTAACCTAACCTAACCTAACCTAACCTAACCTAACCTAACCTAACCTAACCTAACCTAACCTAACCTAACCTAACCTAACCTAACCTAACCTAACCTAACCTAACCTAACCTAACCTAACCTAACCTAACCTAACCTAACCTAACCTAACCTAACCTAACCTAACCTAACCTAACCTAACCTAACCTAACCTAACCTAACCTAACCTAACCTAACCTAACCTAACCTAACCTAACCTAACCTAACCTAACCTAACCTAACCTAACCTAACCTAACCTAACCTAACCTAACCTAACCTAACCTAACCTAACCTAACCTAACCTAACCTAACCTAACCTAACCTAACCTAACCTAACCTAACCTAACCTAACCTAACCTAACCTAACCTAACCTAACCTAACCTAACCTAACCTAACCTAACCTAACCTAACCTAACCTAACCTAACCTAACCTAACCTAACCTAACCTAACCTAACCTAACCTAACCTAACCTAACCTAACCTAACCTAACCTAACCTAACCTAACCTAACCTAACCTAACCTAACCTAACCTAACCTAACCTAACCTAACCTAACCTAACCTAACCTAACCTAACCTAACCTAACCTAACCTAACCTAACCTAACCTAACCTAACCTAACCTAACCTAACCTAACCTAACCTAACCTAACCTAACCTAACCTAACCTAACCTAACCTAACCTAACCTAACCTAACCTAACCTAACCTAACCTAACCTAACCTAACCTAACCTAACCTAACCTAACCTAACCTAACCTAACCTAACCTAACCTAACCTAACCTAACCTAACCTAACCTAACCTAACCTAACCTAACCTAACCTAACCTAACCTAACCTAACCTAACCTAACCTAACCTAACCTAACCTAACCTAACCTAACCTAACCTAACCTAACCTAACCTAACCTAACCTAACCTAACCTAACCTAACCTAACCTAACCTAACCTAACCTAACCTAACCTAACCTAACCTAACCTAACCTAACCTAACCTAACCTAACCTAACCTAACCTAACCTAACCTAACCTAACCTAACCTAACCTAACCTAACCTAACCTAACCTAACCTAACCTAACCTAACCTAACCTAACCTAACCTAACCTAACCTAACCTAACCTAACCTAACCTAACCTAACCTAACCTAACCTAACCTAACCTAACCTAACCTAACCTAACCTAACCTAACCTAACCTAACCTAACCTAACCTAACCTAACCTAACCTAACCTAACCTAACCTAACCTAACCTAACCTAACCTAACCTAACCTAACCTAACCTAACCTAACCTAACCTAACCTAACCTAACCTAACCTAACCTAACCTAACCTAACCTAACCTAACCTAACCTAACCTAACCTAACCTAACCTAACCTAACCTAACCTAACCTAACCTAACCTAACCTAACCTAACCTAACCTAACCTAACCTAACCTAACCTAACCTAACCTAACCTAACCTAACCTAACCTAACCTAACCTAACCTAACCTAACCTAACCTAACCTAACCTAACCTAACCTAACCTAACCTAACCTAACCTAACCTAACCTAACCTAACCTAACCTAACCTAACCTAACCTAACCTAACCTAACCTAACCTAACCTAACCTAACCTAACCTAACCTAACCTAACCTAACCTAACCTAACCTAACCTAACCTAACCTAACCTAACCTAACCTAACCTAACCTAACCTAACCTAACCTAACCTAACCTAACCTAACCTAACCTAACCTAACCTAACCTAACCTAACCTAACCTAACCTAACCTAACCTAACCTAACCTAACCTAACCTAACCTAACCTAACCTAACCTAACCTAACCTAACATAACCTAACCTAACCTAACCTAACCTAACCTAACCTAACCTAACCTAACCTAACCTAACCTAACCTAACCTAACCTAACCTAACCTAACCTAACCTAACCTAACCTAACCTAACCTAACCTAACCTAACCTAACCTAACCTAACCTAACCTAACCTAACCTAACCTAACCTAACCTAACCTAACCTAACCTAACCTAACCTAACCTAACCTAACCTAACCTAACCTAACCTAACCTAACCTAACCTAACCTAACCTAACCTAACCTAACCTAACCTAACCTAACCTAACCTAACCTAACCTAACCTAACCTAACCTAACCTAACCTAACCTAACCTAACCTAACCTAACCTAACCTAACCTAACCTAACCTAACCTAACCTAACCTAACCTAACCTAACCTAACCTAACCTAACCTAACCTAACCTAACCTAACCTAACCTAACCTAACCTAACCTAACCTAACCTAACCTAACCTAACCTAACCTAACCTAACCTAACCTAACCTAACCTAACCTAACCTAACCTAACCTAACCTAACCTAACCTAACCTAACCTAACCTAACCTAACCTAACCTAACCTAACCTAACCTAACCTAACCTAACCTAACCTAACCTAACCTAACCTAACCTAACCTAACCTAACCTAACCTAACCTAACCTAACCTAACCTAACCTAACCTAACCTAACCTAACCTAACCTAACCTAACCTAACCTAACCTAACCTAACCTAACCTAACCTAACCTAACCTAACCTAACCTAACCTAACCTAACCTAACCTAACCTAACCTAACCTAACCTAACCTAACCTAACCTAACCTAACCTAACCTAACCTAACCTAACCTAACCTAACCTAACCTAACCTAACCTAACCTAACCTAACCTAACCTAACCTAACCTAACCTAACCTAACCTAACCTAACCTAACCTAACCTAACCTAACCTAACCTAACCTAACCTAACCTAACCTAACCTAACCTAACCTAACCTAACCTAACCTAACCTAACCTAACCTAACCTAACCTAACCTAACCTAACCTAACCTAACCTAACCTAACCTAACCTAACCTAACCTAACCTAACCTAACCTAACCTAACCTAACCTAACCTAACCTAACCTAACCTAACCTAACCTAACCTAACCTAACCTAACCTAACCTAACCTAACCTAACCTAACCTAACCTAACCTAACCTAACCTAACCTAACCTAACCTAACCTAACCTAACCTAACCTAACCTAACCTAACCTAACCTAACCTAACCTAACCTAACCTAACCTAACCTAACCTAACCTAACCTAACCTAACCTAACCTAACCTAACCTAACCTAACCTAACCTAACCTAACCTAACCTAACCTAACCTAACCTAACCTAACCTAACCTAACCTAACCTAACCTAACCTAACCTAACCTAACCTAACCTAACCTAACCTAACCTAACCTAACCTAACCTAACCTAACCTAACCTAACCTAACCTAACCTAACCTAACCTAACCTAACCTAACCTAACCTAACCTAACCTAACCTAACCTAACCTAACCTAACCTAACCTAACCTAACCTAACCTAACCTAACCTAACCTAACCTAACCTAACCTAACCTAACCTAACCTAACCTAACCTAACCTAACCTAACCTAACCTAACCTAACCTAACCTAACCTAACCTAACCTAACCTAACCTAACCTAACCTAACCTAACCTAACCTAACCTAACCTAACCTAACCTAACCTAACCTAACCTAACCTAACCTAACCTAACCTAACCTAACCTAACCTAACCTAACCTAACCTAACCTAACCTAACCTAACCTAACCTAACCTAACCTAACCTAACCTAACCTAACCTAACCTAACCTAACCTAACCTAACCTAACCTAACCTAACCTAACCTAACCTAACCTAACCTAACCTAACCTAACCTAACCTAACCTAACCTAACCTAACGTAACCTAACCTAACCTAACCTAACCTAACCTAACCTAACCTAACCTAACCTAACCTAACCTAACCTAACCTAACCTAACCTAACCTAACCTAACCTAACCTAACCTAACCTAACCTAACCTAACCTAACCTAACCTAACCTAACCTAACCTAACCTAACCTAACCTAACCTAACCTAACCTAACCTAACCTAACCTAACCTAACCTAACCTAACCTAACCTAACCTAACCTAACCTAACCTAACCTAACCTAACCTAACCTAACCTAACCTAACCTAACCTAACCTAACCTAACCTAACCTAACCTAACCTAACCTAACCTAACCTAACCTAACCTAACCTAACCTAACCTAACCTAACCTAACCTAACCTAACCTAACCTAACCTAACCTAACCTAACCTAACCTAACCTAACCTAACCTAACCTAACCTAACCTAACCTAACCTAACCTAACCTAACCTAACCTAACCTAACCTAACCTAACCTAACCTAACCTAACCTAACCTAACCTAACCTAACCTAACCTAACCTAACCTAACCTAACCTAACCTAACCTAACCTAACCTAACCTAACCTAACCTAACCTAACCTAACCTAACCTAACCTAACCTAACCTAACCTAACCTAACCTAACCTAACCTAACCTAACCTAACCTAACCTAACCTAACCTAACCTAACCTAACCTAACCTAACCTAACCTAACCTAACCTAACCTAACCTAACCTAACCTAACCTAACCTAACCTAACCTAACCTAACCTAACCTAACCTAACCTAACCTAACCTAACCTAACCTAACCTAACCTAACCTAACCTAACCTAACCTAACCTAACCTAACCTAACCTAACCTAACCTAACCTAACCTAACCTAACCTAACCTAACCTAACCTAACCTAACCTAACCTAACCTAACCTAACCTAACCTAACCTAACCTAACCTAACCTAACCTAACCTAACCTAACCTAACCTAACCTAACCTAACCTAACCTAACCTAACCTAACCTAACCTAACCTAACCTAACCTAACCTAACCTAACCTAACCTAACCTAACCTAACCTAACCTAACCTAACCTAACCTAACCTAACCTAACCTAACCTAACGTAACCTAACCTAACCTAACCTAACCTAACCTAGCCTAACCTAACCTAACCTAACCTAACCTAACCTAACCTAACCTAACCTAACCTAACCTAACCTAACCTAACCTAACCTAACCTAACCTAACCTAACCTAACCTAACCTAACCTAACCTAACCTAACCTAACCTAACCTAACCTAACCTAACCTAACCTAACCTAACCTAACCTAACCTAACCTAACCTAACCTAACCTAACCTAACCTAACCTAACCTAACCTAACCTAACCTAACCTAACCTAACCTAACCTAACCTAACCTAACCTAACCTAACCTAACCTAACCTAACCTAACCTAACCTAACCTAACCTAACCTAACCTAACCTAACCTAACCTAACCTAACCTAACCTAACCTAACCTAACCTAACCTAACCTAACCTAACCTAACCTAACCTAACCTAACCTAACCTAACCTAACCTAACCTAACCTAACCTAACCTAACCTAACCTAACCTAACCTAACCTAACCTAACCTAACCTAACCTAACCTAACCTAACCTAACCTAACCTAACCTAACCTAACCTAACCTAACCTAACCTAACCTAACCTAACCTAACCTAACCTAACCTAACCTAACCTAACCTAACCTAACCTAACCTAACCTAACCTAACCTAACCTAACCTAACCTAACCTAACCTAACCTAACCTAACCTAACCTAACCTAACCTAACCTAACCTAACCTAACCTAACCTAACCTAACCTAACCTAACCTAACCTAACCTAACCTAACCTAACCTAACCTAACCTAACCTAACCTAACCTAACCTAACCTAACCTAACCTAACCTAACCTAACCTAACCTAACCTAACCTAACCTAACCTAACCTAACCTAACCTAACCTAACCTAACCTAACCTAACCTAACCTAACCTAACCTAACCTAACCTAACCTAACCTAACCTAACCTAACCTAACCTAACCTAACCTAACCTAACCTAACCTAACCTAACCTAACCTAACCTAACCTAACCTAACCTAACCTAACCTAACCTAACCTAACCTAACCTAACCTAACCTAACCTAACCTAACCTAACCTAACCTAACCTAACCTAACCTAACCTAACCTAACCTAACCTAACCTAACCTAACCTAACCTAACCTAACCTAACCTAACCTAACCTAACCTAACCTAACCTAACCTAACCTAACCTAACCTAACCTAACCTAACCTAACCTAACCTAACCTAACCTAACCTAACCTAACCTAACCTAACCTAACCTAACCTAACCTAACCTAACCTAACCTAACCTAACCTAACCTAACCTAACCTAACCTAACCTAACCTAACCTAACCTAACCTAACCTCACCTAACCTAACCTAACCTAACCTAACCTAACCTAACCTAACCTAACCTAACCTAACCTAACCTAACCTAACCTAACCTAACCTAACCTAACCTAACCTAACCTAACCTAACCTAACATAACCTAACCTAACCTAACCTAACCTAACCTAACCTAACCTAACCTAACCTAACCTAACCTAACCTAACCTAACCTAACCTAACCTAACCTAACCTAACCTAACCTAACCTAACCTAACCTAACCTAACCTAACCTAACCTAACCTAACCTAACCTAACCTAACCTAACCTAACCTAACCTAACCTAACCTAACCTAACCTAACCTAACCTAACCTAACCTAACCTAACCTAACCTAACCTAACCTAACCTAACCTAACCTAACCTAACCTAACCTAACCTAACCTAACCTAACCTAACCTAACCTAACCTAACCTAACCTAACCTAACCTAACCTAACCTAACCTAACCTAACCTAACCTAACCTAACCTAACCTAACCTAACCTAACCTAACCTAACCTAACCTAACCTAACCTAACCTAACCTAACCTAACCTAACCTAACCTAACCTAACCTAACCTAACCTAACCTAACCTAACCTAACCTAACCTAACCTAACCTAACCTAACCTAACCTAACCTAACCTAACCTAACCTAACCTAACCTAACCTAACCTAACCTAACCTAACCTAACCTAACCTAACCTAACCTAACCTAACCTAACCTAACCTAACCTAACCTAACCTAACCTAACCTAACCTAACCTAACCTAACCTAACCTAACCTAACCTAACCTAACCTAACCTAACCTAACCTAACCTAACCTAACCTAACCTAACCTAACCTAACCTAACCTAACCTAACCTAACCTAACCTAACCTAACCTAACCTAACCTAACCTAACCTAACCTAACCTAACCTAACCTAACCTAACCTAACCTAACCTAACCTAACCTAACCTAACCTAACCTAACCTAACCTAACCTAACCTAACCTAACCTAACCTAACCTAACCTAACCTAACCTAACCTAACCTAACCTAACCTAACCTAACCTAACCTAACCTAACCTAACCTAACCTAACCTAACCTAACCTAACCTAACCTAACCTAACCTAATCTAACCTAACCTAACCTAACCTAACCTAACCTAACCTAACCTAACCTAACCTAACCTAACCTAACCTAACCTAACCTAACCTAACCTAACCTAACCTAACCTAACCTAACCTAACCTAACCTAACCTAACCTAACCTAACCTAACCTAACCTAACCTAACCTAACCTAACCTAACCTAACCTAACCTAACCTAACCTAACCTAACCTAACCTAACCTAACCTAACCTAACCTAACCTAACCTAACCTAACCTAACCTAACCTAACCTAACCTAACCTAACCTAACCTAACCTAACCTAACCTAACCTAACCTAACCTAACCTAACCTAACCTAACCTAACCTAACCTAACCTAACCTAACCTAACCTAACCTAACCTAACCTAACCTAACCTAACCTAACCTAACCTAACCTAACCTAACCTAACCTAACCTAACCTAACCTAACCTAACCTAACCTAACCTAACCTAACCTAACCTAACCTAACCTAACCTAACCTAACCTAACCTAACCTAACCTAACCTAACCTAACCTAACCTAACCTAACCTAACCTAACCTAACCTAACCTAACCTAACCTAACCTAACCTAACCTAACCTAACCTAACCTAACCTAACCTAACCTAACCTAACCTAACCTAACCTAACCTAACCTAACCTAACCTAACCTAACCTAACCTAACCTAACCTAACCTAACCTAACCTAACCTAACCTAACCTAACCTAACCTAACCTAACCTAACCTAACCTAACCTAACCTAACCTAACCTAACCTAACCTAACCTAACCTAACCTAACCTAACCTAACCTAACCTAACCTAACCTAACCTAACCTAACCTAACCTAACCTAACCTAACCTAACCTAACCTAACCTAACCTAACCTAACCTAACCTAACCTAACCTAACCTAACCTAACCTAACCTAACCTAACCTAACCTAACCTAACCTAACCTAACCTAACCTAACCTAACCTAACCTAACCTAACCTAACCTAACCTAACCTAACCTAACCTAACCTAACCTAACCTAACCTAACCTAACCTAACCTAACCTAACCTAACCTAACCTAACCTAACCTAACCTAACCTAACCTAACCTAACCTAACCTAACCTAACCTAACCTAACCTAACCTAACCTAACCTAACCTAACCTAACCTAACCTAACCTAACCTAACCTAACCTAACCTAACCTAACCTAACCTAACCTAACCTAACCTAACCTAACCTAACCTAACCTAACCTAACCTAACCTAACCTAACCTAACCTAACCTAACCTAACCTAACCTAACCTAACCTAACCTAACCTAACCTAACCTAACCTAACCTAACCTAACCTAACCTAACCTAACCTAACCTAACCTAACCTAACCTAACCTAACCTAACCTAACCTAACCTAACCTAACCTAACCTAACCTAACCTAACCTAACCTAACCTAACCTAACCTAACCTAACCTAACCTAACCTAACCTAACCTAACCTAACCTAACCTAACCTAACCTAACCTAACCTAACCTAACCTAACCTAACCTAACCTAACCTAACCTAACCTAACCTAACCTAACCTAACCTAACCTAACCTAACCTAACCTAACCTAACCTAACCTAACCTAACCTCACCTAACCTAACCTAACCTAACCTAACCTAACCTAACCTAACCTAACCTAACCTAACCTAACCTAACCTAACCTAACCTAACCTAACCTAACCTAACCTAACCTAACCTAACCTAACCTAACCTAACCTAACCTAACCTAACCTAACCTAACCTAACCTAACCTAACCTAACCTAACCTAACCTAACCTAACCTAACCTAACCTAACCTAACCTAACCTAACCTAACCTAACCTAACCTAACCTAACCTAACCTAACCTAACCTAACCTAACCTAACCTAACCTAACCTAACCTAACCTAACCTAACCTAACCTAACCTAACCTAACCTAACCTAACCTAACCTAACCTAACCTAACCTAACCTAACCTAACCTAACCTAACCTAACCTAACCTAACCTAACCTAACCTAACCTAACCTAACCTAACCTAACCTAACCTAACCTAACCTAACCTAACCTAACCTAACCTAACCTAACCTAACCTAACCTAACCTAACCTAACCTAACCTAACCTAACCTAACCTAACCTAACCTAACCTAACCTAACCTAACCTAACCTAACCTAACCTAACCTAACCTAACCTAACCTAACCTAACCTAACCTAACCTAACCTAACCTAACCTAACCTAACCTAACCTAACCTAACCTAACCTAACCTAACCTAACCTAACCTAACCTAACCTAACCTAACCTAACCTAACCTAACCTAACCTAACCTAACCTAACCTAACCTAACCTAACCTAACCTAACCTAACCTAACCTAACCTAACCTAACCTAACCTAACCTAACCTAACCTAACCTAACCTAACCTAACCTAACCTAACCTAACCTAACCTAACCTAACCTAACCTAACCTAACCTAACCTAACCTAACCTAACCTAACCTAACCTAACCTAACCTAACCTAACCTAACCTAACCTAACCTAACCTAACCTAACCTAACCTAACCTAACCTAACCTAACCTAACCTAACCTAACCTAACCTAACCTAACCTAACCTAACCTAACCTAACCTAACCTAACCTAACCTAACCTAACCTAACCTAACCTAACCTAACCTAACCTAACCTAACCTAACCTAACCTAACCTAACCTAACCTAACCTAACCTAACCTAACCTAACCTAACCTAACCTAACCTAACCTAACCTAACCTAACCTAACCTAACCTAACCTAACCTAACCCAGTCGCCTCCAGAACCCCAACGAGAGCAGACGTGCGCTCGGTGCTCCCAAAGGTTGCCAAAGCGGCCAAAATCTGCCAAATATGCAAAACAAATTGCCACCCCGGTGAATTGGACTGCCACTTACCTGCTCACTCGGCATCTTGCCGGTCGTCTGGACCTTGAGTTGCCGACTTCGGTTGTGCAACTTACCAGCAGGCCGACTCGGTCCACAGGGGACTTGCTAACTTGCCGACCAGGCTACCACTCGCCCAATCGGCCACTGGCCGCACTCCGCCGCATTTCACTGCCTTCTAGCACCAACATGACGACGAGAACACCCAAGCCTAAACATAAACCTAAGCGGGATGGGAGCCCTACAAATATCCTACAACCCGTTCCAAGTACCAACGAATCAGAGAACGAACAGTCTTCTCCCATCATCTCAGAGACTTACCCAGACCTTGATAGGTCCTTGGCCATACTACAACGAACGAAAAGAATCTTGAGAATAATCACCGAACAATCAACCAACGAACATCCTACCACCCCCGAGACTTACTCAGAATTTGAGACGTCCATACTACAACGAACCGGAAAAGTCGTTAGCCTAATCAATGAAGGCAAAAGTGTTAAGAAGGAGAACAAGACAGCCATCATTACACTCATGAATGAAATCGACAACATAGTGGAAACCCACTCCCACCTCCTGGAGAATACCCATGTAGAGCCTCCTTCGATACCGGACCTCAGTGACCTAATGAACCAAATCGAAGTCACTATACGAGAAGAAACTACCAAAATCTTGAACCAAATCGGAGTCACTATACGTGAAGAAACTTCCAAAATTGCTCAAACTATTAACCGAGCTGCGGAATTTCGTCGATACAACAACACTGCCACCGCACTCCCCTCTACAACAGGAGAAGCGAGGACCACATTGGATGGCTCAACAACCTGCAAACCACCTGCCAAATACAGACCTGCCCTCATCGTAACCTCCAAAAGTGCGACCGAAGACCCTGCCGAAACTATGAACGCATGGCAGAAATCGGTTAGCTTTAAGGACACCAATTTTGCACCTGCGGAGACGAGGTTTACTGGCAAGAACAAACTCAAAGTCACCTTCGATAACACAAATCAAATCGAGACTGCCCTCAACAAGGCCAATAAACCCGACAGCCTCGTCACCGCAAAAGCAATCACTAAACTTAAACCAATGCTCATCCTTAAGGGTATCATAAACACCACTCCTCCGGAAACTCTTAAAGATATCATGATATCCCAAAACGACAACATCCAATCTGCAATTGAAGACAAATCCGAATTAGAATTTAAATTTAGAAGAAACAACAAAAATCAGGCACTTTATAATGCCATCTTCATCACCACCCCCGCGCTCTCAAAACTTATTACTGAACTGGGGAAAATCAACGTTGACCACCAAAAAATCCACGTCGAAGCCTATGTTCCTCTCAGACAATGCTACAAGTGCCTACAGTTTGGTCACCTACGTAAGTGGTGCAAAAGTAACGAGACCATATGCTCTCATTGCGCCGAGAAGGGGCACGCTTATGCTGATTGTCCCAACAAAACCAATGAAAGTAGAACTAACTGCTATAATTGCCATAGAAACAACACCTCAGCTCCTCGGCACGAGCATAGCGCCACCTCTGCCTACTGCCCACTGGTGCAGAAAAGCCTGAAAGATGTCCGAGAGAGAACGGACTATGGCGTGTAGTCCACGTACATGACATCACCCGCAAACTAACTTACCGGGGAGGCGACCTGCCGGGCACGGCTCGCCGCCGAGGCGGTCGGGCAACCCTGTGTGCCACGGTGGCAGTCAGGCAACCCTGACTGCCGCGTTGGCGGGGTGCGCCCGGCGGGTTGCCTCTTCGACAGCTGCGCAAATTGTATGCGTTCATTAGTGTCTTAAATCTTGCCGAGGGGGCGACCTGCCGGATGCGGCTTGCCGCCGTGGTAATTGGGCAACCCATTGGCTGAGGAACGACTCGCTGGTTAAGCAACTTGCAACCCTGATTGCCGCGGTGGCGTGTTGCGTCCGGCGGTTTGCCTCCTCGACAGCCTTGCAATTTGTATTGTATTGTATGTGTTAATGTAAAACCTAAATGTAAGATCATATGTAACAACCTAATTTGTAAACCTCATTGTAAGAACGCGTGCATATGGGCGTATGCACAAACTTCCTTCTATAGCCAACACTATTAGCATTGTTAAAGTTAGCATCTTAGCGCCCAACAAATTTGTTACCAAAAAATAAATAAATAAATAAAAAAAAAAAACAAAAAAAGAACCCCCCTCCTTAACCTATTGTCTTCCCTATCCTCGAAGTTACGGAAAGGTTGCAGACGTATCATTTCGCGTTACGCCTTTCCTTCTTCTCTTTACACTTCCTTTGAAAAAAAAAAAAAAAAAAAAAAACCTAACCTAACCTAACCTAACCTAACCTAACCTAACCTAACCTAACCTAACCTAACCTAACCTAACCTAACCTAACCTAACCTAACCTAACCTAACCTAACCTAACCTAACCTAACCTAACCTAACCTAACCTAACCTAACCTAACCTAACCTAACCTAACCTAACCTAACCTAACCTAACCTAACCTAACCTAACCTAACCTAACCTAACCTAACCTAACCTAACCTAACCTAACCTAACCTAACCTAACCTAACCTAACCTAACCTAACCTAACCTAACCTAACCTAACCTAACCTAACCTAACCTAACCTAACCTAACCTAACCTAACCTAACCTAACCTAACCTAACCTAACCTAACCTAACCTAACCTAACCTAACCTAACCTAACCTAACCTAACCTAACCTAACCTAACCTAACCTAACCTAACCTAACCTAACCTAACCTAACCTAACCTAACCTAACCTAACCTAACCTAACCTAACCTAACCTAACCTAACCTAACCTAACCTAACCTAACCTAACCTAACCTAACCTAACCTAACCTAACCTAACCTAACCTAACCTAACCTAACCTAACCTAACCTAACCTAACCTAACCTAACCTAACCTAACCTAACCTAACCTAACCTAACCTAACCTAACCTAACCTAACCTAACCTAACCTAACCTAACCTAACCTAACCTAACCTAACCAGTCGTCTCCAAACCCCAGCCGTGAGCGGACGTGTCCACCACAAACTCGGGGAATCCGGACAACTGAGTGAGTTGGGAAGAAAAGGGGAAATCGGAGTGATCGGGGAGTTCGGAGTGAACGGACACTTCGGGAAGATAGGAGTAATCGGGTAGTTCGGAGAAATCGGAGTGATCGGGGAAGTCGGAGTGTTTGCCGGATTGGCTGAGACTCGACCAAGCTTTTCGGAGCTCAGTCATCGTCTGCCACTGCCACCGCGAGGACGTCGGATAGCCCGGGGAGGTGGTCTCCTGTCAGGTGAGTGACCGGGGAATCCGGGGAAGAGGGGGAAAGTGTGCGGCCCATACCTCACTTCGGTGACGCGTCCCAGCCAAAGCAACTCCCCCAAATCCCCGGGCCTGTGGGCCGAAGGGAAGAAAGGGAAAAGCGATCGCGCTCCACACCCTCACTTCGGTGAGCGTGCATAGCCGAAGCGCCTCCTTTATTCCACCGGGCTCTAAAGGGTCGGGGAAAAGGGAATAGGGTGACACGGTTCGCCGGTCATCACTTTCTCAAATCCCCGAGCTCTCCGTCACTCACTTGCCAGTGCAGGCTACCCTCTCTTGGCTTAACCCACCGGGGAAAATTGGCAAAACGACCGCTTGCGGAGACTTGCCCTTTTTACCCCGAAGGGCCCAGCACTCCGAGTCCACGCCCGTCTGCCCCGAGGCAATCCCATCACTCCGGATACAAGTGAGTCCGCCGCGAAACTCTTTTTTCCCCGAGGAAGCCCTGGACGATAAAGGGAAAAGTGATCGTCGCGAGTGACCTGCCCGTTTGCACCGTGCAAACCCGGCAACCCGGCCAAACAAGATAAGCCACCCTTTTTTTCCCCGAGGAAACCCCAACAATCCGGTAACTCCGGCTTTAAAAGAGCCAAGTGATCGTCGAGATTGACATAGTGCAAAAGCGTAAAATCAGTGAAAAGGGCAATAAAAAGTGTCAACGTGAGTTAAGTGCCTCAAGACGTCGCGAGCTCCACTCCGAATTATCCGCTAATAGCGGATACTCGCTAATAGCGGAAAGCTGGACTTCGTTGCAACCACAGCCACCCTCAACCACTAAGGACTCTAAGGAGGACTTCCACCCTTGCCGTAGCAGAACACTCGAGCACCACACCGAGGCACAAGGATAAAACACTTAAACACTTAAACACTGGTAAGTAATAGTATAGACCAATTACTAAGTGAAAGTGAAACAGATAGGAAAAGTGTGCTCGTTGGTCATCTGTTAATGCATAATAACCAAGATGTCAGTTCATAGAACCCCGGAAAAGAAAAGGCTTAGCCCCAGCCCTACCAAAGAGAACAACCAAACAACCGACAGACGTCTGACTTTTTCAGTCAACTCAAGCCAACCCTCCAGTCAATTTGAGATAGATTTTCCCAGCTCAACAAACAATAAAACTAAGGACTCCTCTAGTCAACCCAGCAGCCAGAACAATGATAAAGACTTTAAAAGCGAAATCATCAACCTTACCAACCTCATTTTGAAGAAAATATCGGAAAACAAAAGCGTAACTAAGCTCAACAAAGAGGACATAATAAAAGCAGTAAATGGCATACAGACACTGACCAACAAGCACACTTGTACCCTCAATAGCGATGACGACCACCACCATGAGATAGGGCAAGCAGGGCAAACGGCCTCCCTCACAAAGGAACTAGACCGGGACAGGCTCAGAGACGTTTTCAAGGAGATTGTCCAAACAGAAATGAATGAGATTAGAAAAGAAATCGCCTCCATCCGCCGAGATCCCTCAATTCCCCGAAACCCGGAGGTTAGGAACTATGCGGCTGTAACTAGAAACTCGAACTACATAACGCGACCCCCCATCAACTATACTAGCAAAACAAACAGTGCAGCAGCTACCGCCATCAAGTACAAACCTGCCATCATTGTCACTCCCAAGAATAAGACCGCAAGCTCAACCGAAACTTTAATTGCTTGGCAACAATCAATAAGCTTTAGAGACACCAACTTTGCCCCGGCCGACACAAAAATGATCTCAAACAACAGACTCAAGATATCATTCGACAACCACGAGCAAATGAACACCACCCTGAACAAAACAAAGAACTCTAGCTGCCAGATAGAGGCCCGCGAATGCAAGGAACTCAAGCCTATGATTATCATCAAAGGAATCAGCAACAGCACTGCGCCAGAACAACTCGTTAACCTCATTCTCTCTCAAAACGACAATGTGAAAGCGGCAACAACAAATCCAGGAGATATAACATACAGCTTCAAACGAAACAACAGGAACCCTGCGCTGTACAACGCCGTACTCACAACCACACCGAGCGTCTGGAAAGCTATCACCTCTAGCGAACGAGTCAACATCGACCACCAACGGGCACATGTGGAAAATTACGTTCCGGTCCTACACTGCTTCAAGTGCCTGCAGTTCGGGCACACCCGCAAGTGGTGCAAAAATGAAGAAACAGTGTGCTCCCACTGTGCCTCCACCGGACACGTCTTTTCAGAATGCCCCCACAAAAACGATCCCAGCAAGCTAAAATGCATCAACTGCGAACGAAGACACCACAAACTGTCCAACACTCACAGTGCTACCTCCATACACTGCCCCATCGCGACGAGGATGGCTGAAGAGATAATATCAAGAACAAACTATGGAATCCTGTAACTCGTCAACACGCTATCTCACGCTATATACGAATCTCGTTCCCCCTACATAACAAAATCTTCTATTTTCCAAACCCTTAACCTTACTCAGATTGCAGCACCTCCCTGATCGGGTCTCGTCGTCTCCTTCTCGAAATCTGGAACAGTTCAACTGCACATTAATACCAATTTAACACCGATTTTGTAAACTTTCTTCACCAGTAAATTTTTGTCTTTCATCTTCAACAAACTCCGTTGACACATACCGCAAAACCCAACTTCCAGCTCTTCATACTTACCCAAGGCTAAGGTCTGAATTCCCCGACCCCTGATCTGAGCAGGCCGGGATAAGCAGGAAATAGCGGCTCAAGTATGGACAGCCATTTAACACTTTCTACTCTTTCTACTCTTCTACTCTTTTTTGTCATTTACTCTTTTTACTCTTTTCACTCCTTTTACTCTTTTTACTCTTTTTTCTCCTTTTACTCTTTTTACTCTTTTTACTCTTTTTACTCTTTTCACTCCTTTTACTCTTTTCACTCTTTCTACTCTTTCTACTCATTCTACTCCGGCTTCCCCGGACTCCCCCGGCTGACGTGGGTGCGGGAGTCCGGGGAGTACGGAGCGGAAGGAGTGAACGGAGTTAACGGGGAAAAACCGGGAATAAAGGGAAGAATGGGAAGACGAACAATACGGGGGAAACGTAGCAATTTTTATTCTATTTTATTTTATTTTATTTACTTTTATTTATATATATATATAGTAGCAAATACGCAGATATTTTATTTATGTTATATCATATGTGTTGATATATTATATACTTGCCAATATCCATCTATAAACAATTTAATTATCATATACAAATGTTTACATAAT
>OU452193.1:1820000-2032500 GCA_911728515.1 Peribatodes rhomboidaria
TTCAGCCGTTTAGCTGTGAATAGTCTACAAACAGACCAACAGAGACTACTTTTGATTTTATAATACTGTATATAGTAAAATAATGTAGTATAGATGTATATCAGTCTCTGGCAGCCATAGTACAAGCTTTGCTTAGTTTGGGATCAGATGACCGTGTGTGAAAGTTTCCCAAATATTTACTATTTATTATGTATAATATTTATTTATTAGTTATTTGCAACGGCTTTGTTTACGTTTTGTGGTCTATGGAACTTTGATAATTAAGCTGAAAGGTATACCTATGTTACTTTAGTGACTATGCAACGTAATGGTACTGTGAAGCTAATCTGATGAAGCAGTCGGAAGGTCGTCATGAATAGGTCCATAGGTAATTTGCAACGAATCAAGTTAGCTCCGCCGTCCTTGGGTCTATTAGATTTCCCTAACTGAATGAGTAGTTTCCTATTAATCCTACTAATATTATAAACGCGAAAGTTTGTAAGAATGGATGTATGGATGTTTGTTACTCTTTCACGCCAGAACGGCTGAACTGATCTGGATGACTCGTCGTTTGGCACAGAGATAGATTATAGTCTAGAATAGCACATAGTATACTTTTTAACCGCGGGGCGCAGCTAGTGATGACATAAAGAGTTTGTAAAGATATAATAAAAGTTTAATATAATTGATTGATTAAATTATATTAATTGATAGCCTAGTTGGAGAACGCCCGCCTCTCAAGCCAAAGGGAGCGAGTTTAAACCCAGCCACCACCACTACCCACTACCCACTACCCACCACTTTGTTCATTGTGTGAACATATGTGCGTATTGTATGTCATCTGCTACATGACTGGAGCCCGGTGTATGGCGACAGGCTCGCCCCCTGTCACAATTGGGACTGAATGACTGTGTGGATGTTCTATTACACCTCTGCAAGCCCCCTTTGGGGGAAAGGCGTGACGATATATGTTTAAAAAAATACTAAAACTTATATTAAGTTTCTTGAGTGTTGTATCTGTTTCTGTTCTTCTATAATCTGTGACCACAATCTCACAAGCCATTGGTGTCGTGGGATTGTCTATTGAATCGGAACATGTACGGATTTATTTGACTGCCGCTGTGTAGCGGTTGAGCGGGTTAGTTGATCGGTCGCGGGTTCGATTACCGCTAAGTAACAAACCAATCTGGGATCAATAAAATGGATTCATCATATCTCTTTCAGTAGATTAAAACCTAGCTAAATGTATTTTTCAAATAGTTTTACTTCTAAAAGTAATGAAAAGCGATTACTGCCTAAAAGCCTCTCAAGCCAGAGGGTGCGGGTTCGATCGGGAAAAGCACGTACCAATTTGTTTATTTGTGAACATAAATCATGTACGTGTTTAATGTCATCTGCTACATGACTGGAGCCCGGTGTATGGCGACAGGCTCACCCCTATCACATTTGGGACTGAACATCGGCCGGCAAAGTGTGGTTGTTGTTATGTCTATGATGTAAAAAATAATGGTTTTCTTTGCTTGAGCTATGCATTCCTAAACTATATCATTCACGCGATTGAGTTAAGACTTTTAACCAACTTAAAAGTTGGTTTTCTATTTTGAACGCCAAACACCTAACAGCGCTATCTATAAATTCGCGGTCATCAACTATTTCCCAAAAAAAGTCGCCGCATTTTTAGCAGAGCCTGAAAATTCTAGCTCACATTTTTTCGTAGAGACGTTCTCACATACCCTTTAACTTATAGCTCCTCACTCACTTAGATAAATGCCTCGTCCCGTCCCTTTACTACCTCCAATCCATTCTTTCAGCTGTTCGTCCACCTGCAATCTCAGCGCCTGGTATTCATTAAGAATAAGCTTAAAGCTTTGGGGCATAACGTCTTTTTTAGATCGACTGCTGCGGCGCTGGCCGCGGGTGGTTCGCGCGCGATTCGCTCTAAATAAAGGAGATCTAATGCCTTGGCTTCATATTGGTCATTTGGGTCCAAGATTGGCTCCAATTTTAAATGGCCAATATTGAACCTTGTTACTACGTGACACATTGGCTTCAATATCTACTTTGTATCCGAAGATTTAAGATTTTCCCAGACAGACGTGGCCTATGGTGGCCGCCAGTCGGCCGTCAGTGGCTGCCAATGCGAAGTCCATTGGCCGTCACCGCAGGCCGCGTCTGCCTGGAAGACGCCTTAGACATTAGTGGCTTGGCCTCAAGACTTAGACAACTGTCTAGGTCTTGAGGTAAGGCAAATAGGTAGGACCATTGACTGTGTAGCCGCGGCATTCAAGGAGTTTATTGTCACATAGTATTAATTTTTTTTTTAATGAATACCGTTGCGAGTCAGTACAGTGCTGAGCTTGGAAGTGGACGGACGCCCTTAGTCCACCTTTTCTATTTGTCTAACCAACTATTAACGAAAAAAGTTTGCTCGCATTTTGTTTGTTTTTGCTGCGTTGTACCGCTTCTCAAAAACTTTTACATCATCCCCAATCTAAATAAAATATCTGGCCATCTCTCACTACCCTTGTAAGGTTACCCATTTCCGGTCTCAAAACATTTCCTCGCCGAGAGATCCAATCTTTTGGGGTTCAGCCGGTGGCTTAAAGGCAGGCGGTAGCGGGTTTGATTATTATTTATATATTATTTACATAAGGTAATAAATACACTTACGTTCTTATAAGCTGAAAAACATCGCAAGCTTTGTTGTGCTATCTTTACAAATTCAAATATCTGTACAAGTTCTATTATAATAATTATATCGCCCGATGCTTGCCTATAAGAGAAACATATTCACTATGAAGAGACTATACTTATAGAAATACACAACTGATAATAACAATATACTTTGAAAAAGGATACTTACTGTAGGTAGGTATATGCTTGAAAATATAATAGCAGTAACCGGCTCTAGAATACAATAATAAGTCCCATGTAACTCAAACAACAAGTAACATTATCAAAAGAAAAACAAAAACCCGGCTGCAAAATTTTGTACCTTATAACACTTCCACTATCAAGATGATTTAAATGACACCTCACATGTCAAAATACATCAAGCTGTTTAGGATGTAGGCCGTGCCAAAGAAATCTCATACAATCCTACTCCTACTAATATTATAAACGCGAAAGTTTGTAAGAATGGATGGATGGATGTTTGTTCCTCTTTCACGCCAGAACGGCTGAACAGATCTGGATGAAATTTGGCACAGAGATAGATTATAGTCTAGAATAGCACTTAGGATACTTTTTAACCGCGGGTGAAACCGCGGGGCGCAGCTAGTACATGCATATAAACACTCGAAAAACGTACCCTGTGCTATTAATCTGACCACCAAAAAAACGTACGAAAAGCCGAAATTTTAGACCAACTAAAAAGAAAAACACACCCTTCATCCCCAATACGTCCCACCAAAAAAAATAACTTGTTTGGACGACCGATGGTTCGCGATCGACCTGACCCCTATTCTGAGCCGCTCGATATTATATCAGCCTCTCTCTTTTGCTCTGAGCATGTCTGAGAAGCAGATTATGTGAATCTGCTTCTTCAAGGCAAGCGTGTTCCACCGTAGGCCGCGTCATTGCTTGACATCAAGCAAGATGACAGTTAGCGCGAGCGTATTATCTTAACTTCCTAATCAAACAAACTCACTTTCACATCTAATATGTGTTTGTTTGTTGTTCGTTACGTTTTAACGCCTTAACTACTCAACCAATGATCCCGCAATTTGGCAGCATACATTGTCAGGGGTACAGAAAAAGACAGGATATTTTTTAATCAACGTTGACACCTCTTGTCGTAGCTAGAATGCTGAGCATCGACCCTAAACTGACATTTCAAATCGACTACTTCGACAAATTTGTTCGGAAATTACTGTTTTAGTCAATTTGAAACGTCAGTTAAATGTCAATATTCGCATTACTAATCGAATATATAAAATGACTTTTCTTACGAGATACATACATATCGTCACGTGTTTCCCCCTAGGGGCTGGCAGAGGTGCAATACAACACCCACACTTCGCCGGACGAAATTCAGTCCCAAATGCGACAGGGGGCGAGCCTGCCGCCATGCACCGGGCTTTAGACATGTAGCAGATGACATACAATACGCACATATAATATGTTCACACAATTAACAAATTGGTGCGTGCCGTCGGCTGGGTTCGAATCCACTCCCTCTGGCTTGAGAGGCAGGCCTTCTCCAACTAGGCTGTCATCGCTTTCTTATGAGATGGTGAGATAATTATATCGTTCGTCCCAGAATGAGGCCCCTGACCTAGTTCGGATGGCGTCCCGAAATACTACACTCATAATATTGGTATCGACTCCCAACTGTCATGGGACCTATCCCGACGAAATGGGTATAGTATGGAGTGAAAACGTTGAAGGGAAATTTATTTATTTGCGGTACGTCAGAGGGTTGAGTAAATATATTAAATTCTAGTGACGAGGAAATTGTAGCGGCTGCTTTGGTGTGTGGTGCGAGGCGGTTTTTAGGTGTGTGAGGTTTTTAACAGACTTTCAATATGGAAGTTGACAATACAGTTTTTTAGATAGATAGATAAACACTTTATTGTTCACACCAGAAATAACAAAACAAAAGAACAGAAAAATCTTAAACTGTAGTGTAAGATTCGACCTACGGCCTCGGCCTTTATCTCAGCTCGTCCATCAAGTGCTGCACGCTGACCGCGCTGTGTCGGCCTGGAGCTGCGCTACGCTGCGCTGTCGGCCATCATCAGCGCGACCAGCAAAGTACTCATTATAGGCAGCGGCAGTAATGTACTAATAGATAATATAATATACTAATTGTTACATATAATATCACTAAAAGAAAGTAACATTAACAATTCAACAAGGCAATTTAGAGAAATACAATTTTTTATATTATTAATTTTAGAGAAAATTTGTCGCTGAGAATGCTTTTTAAATCTCTTTTAAACCTTTTTGAAGTGTCCTAAGGTCTAAGTTTGCCACTGGCTTACTTGCTAATAAAAGTTATGTAGCCTCAGAATAGTTGTACAATGTTTTGTATTTTTATTTCGATTTTAAAACTAATTAATAAAATGGTTGATTAATAATTAGAAAAGTTAAAAGCCTCTATTACTATTACGAGGCAATACAACGTTTATTCGTAAGGGGTAAATGTTGTTGAATTGATCACTTATCAGATCAGTAAAATATATTTTACTAGCTGTCACCCCGCGACTTCGTTCGTGTTTATTATTTATATATATAATATGTGAGCTATCCTATCTGTTAAGTTAGATCGAACTTCACACGGTGTGCAAATTTGATTGAAATCGGTTACTTAAGTAGTTTAGGAGTCTATAGCGGACAAACAACGTGACACGTAATTTATGTTTATATATATAGATGGTAAACATTGCTTCGCTGTTTTACCTGTGTGGACAACCCAAAAATCTCGCATTTTTCATTATACTAATGTTTTTATATTTATTTTTAATTGTATTGTATGTCTTCAACTACATGACTGGAGCTCGGTGTATGGCGACAGGCTCGCCCCCTGTGACATTTGGGGCTGAATATCGTCCGGCGAAGTGTGGGTGTTGTATACCACCTCTGCCAGCCTCCCAGGGGGAAAGGCGTGACGATATGTTATCCTATCCTACTATTGTTATAAACGCCAAAGTTTGTAAGAATGGATGGATGGATGGATGTTTGTGACTCTTTCACGCCATAACGGCTGTACAGATCTGGATGAAATTTGGCACAGAGATAGTTTTTAGTCTAGAATAGCACGTAGGATACAATTTAACCGCGGGTGAAATCTCGGGGCGCCCCAGCTAGTATGTTATGTTTTAATTATAAAAGTACCTATTCAAATTCAAATTAAATCGTTTCAGGATATCACATAACACGTCGAAGACACGCATACATCTGTTAACCCACAAAAACACCCCCAAATTGAGTACCTCCTTTCTGAAGTCTGTCAAAAACGTGAAAACTAAAATCATACGAAAGACCTTCAACCCTCGCCTGTACCCACTTTTGTTTTAACCCAAAAAACCGAGGCAAGTCTAACTCCGCCACCTTTTACCGAACTTGTCACCCCAAGCCCTCCATTAATTCTCATCCTCTAACCGCGACTTCACAACAGAAACCAATTTACATTTGATACCGTTGAAGAATCCAAAAGGGTTCCCGGCTTACCTCCCGAAATTCCTCGAAAAAGTTGAAGGAAAATATTTGAGTAAAAAAGTTGAACGCTCAACAAAGGTTGGCGTTACATAAAAACGCGCTCAATTTGATCCGTTGAACAATTTGTGAAGTTTTAACGAGGTAAATACTTGATTTGACTGGAGGAGGGTTTGAATGTTTGTAGTTGAATTATGAAGAATTCTGTTATGATATTTATTAAACGCGACGTTGCGGAGAAGTAGGCGTTAGGCGTAAGAAGTTGTGAGTTTGTCGCCGTTTTTAAAAACAGCTGTGTTCATTTTTAAGCGTATTTTAAAAGAAGATTTATTTTCATTGTGTTAAGTTTTTTGGTATCTTTGATCACAAACTTTGCACATCCCTTTAAATAAAATATTTCTTATCCGAATTGAGGCTTTTAAATTTTCATTTATAAACGTTTCGTAATTATTTTTAATTCAAAAGCGCAGTTAAACTGGTGAAGGGCACTGCCGCACAGAATGTCAACGTATCAAACTAAACTTTTTTTTTTCTAATTCGTAGTGGTTTACTATCACAACATTGTCCAGCAGCTATTTTTAATCAACTTCAAAAAAGAAGCAGGTGTTTAATTCGACAATTTTTAACCGACTTCAAAAAAGGTTCTCAATTCGACTGTATGTTTTTTTTAATGTTTATTACCTCATAGCTTTTGACTGGGTTAATCGATTTTGATGATTTTTTGTTTGAGAGATCATACTTTAGAGGTGGTCCCTCGTGAATTTTGTCGAAATCGGTCAAGCAGTTTTTAAAATATCAACAAAAGTCTAAAAATTGTTTGCATGGATGACGAACTACAGGATGGCAAGTCGGAAGCTTTGCTTTCTAGATTATTTTTCCCATTGTCGCCAATACAGAGAGAAAATATTCGCCTTTGTCCAACAACAAGACGAGTTAGCCCAACATAATGCTCGAGTGAAACCGCAACTAACAGCTAGTCAAAGATAACTTAAACATTTCTCTTAAGCTTAAAGTTTAGTAAACTTCAGTAACAGTTCTAATCCTGCCCCAAGATTTTCCATAAATATCGCTACTCAAACTTGGCTTAGACACAGCGTAGTTGGCAACTTCCATGGCCTGATGAATAATTTCAGCACGGAACTCCTTGAATGTTTAAAAATGTTTAAATTTTTAAGTAAATCGCTCCGCAACCCAGATTTCATGGATACGCTTTAACTTGGTCATGATGAAGTGTTAGGTATCGTTTAGGACGACGCGGAGCGTTGAGCAGCGCGAGCTGCGTCGTACGTAACATAACATATCGTCACGCCTTTCCCCCGAGTGGGCTGGCAGAGGTGTAATACAACACCTACACTTCGCCGTACGATATTCAGTCTCAAATGTGACAGGGGGCGAGCCTGTCGCCATACATCGGGCTCCACTCATGTAGCAGATGACATACAATACGCACATATGATCACACAATGAACAAATTGGTGCGTGTCGTCGGCTGGGTTCGAACCTGGCTTGAGAGGCGGACCTTCTCCCAACTAGGCTGCCATCGATTTTTGCCTAATTAAAACATCCCTAATTACGAGCTCTCAAATTACAGCTAATATTACCTCGAAAAGTCGAAATTTAACCACAATAACTATTAATTTAACTAACAAGGCTTATCAAAATAAGTCGTACAATTAACCATGTTAATCGAATTCCAACACGAATAGCAATTTTAAACCTATTAATTATATTATAATTAATTTCGGAACATATCGACGCGCATTCGATGTTGTCGTTCGTAAATAATTAAAATAGTAATTATTATAATCGTTGCGCAGTTTAATAATGGAAATATTAACTTGCACGGAGCAATTTTAAACCTATTAATTATATTATAATTAATTTCGGAACATATCGACGCGCATTCGATGTTGTCGTTCGTAAATAATTAAAATAGTAATTATTATAATCGTTGCGCAGTTTAATAATGGAAATATTAACTTGCACGGCGGAATTGTTTAATGCGCTTTAAAATTTGTGCTGATTAATATTAAGCTTGATAGGTTGAATACGTGATAATATAGATCTGTCTGTATTATAGATCCCTTAATGCCTTTTGCTCTACGTTTAAATAACGAAAATGTATGTACCTAATAGTGATCTCTTGCAAAGCCACTATACTTCACTAATTATACAGGGTTATTTGTACCTAATCAAAAAAACCTCTTAAGGGTTCATTGTACTCATCAATACGAACAACTTTTACTATGAAGCCAATCCTGTAAACTCGAAAAAAAAACAGCTGTTCCATACAAAAAGTTCAATCACCTGAGACAAAATGTATGGGACAGCTATAATAATAAATAAATAAATAAATTCGGGACGGTCAACACGGTCGCCTGACCCCAAACTAAGCAAAGCTTGTACTATGGCTGCCAGGGACTGATATACATACTTAGATATTTTTTTTTAAATACATACTTAAATAAATATCGACACCCAGACATAGAACAAACACAAATGTTCCTCACATAAATGTTTGCACTAGGTGGGAATCGAACCCACGCCCCCAAGCTCAGAAGGCAGGTTTACTACCAACTGAGCCACCGAGGCAGTCAAATTTTTTTGACTGATTTTTTTTTTCGCGATTTCGGAGTACGCCCCATAGTAAAAGTTGTTCATATTGATGAGTAAAATGAACTCTTAAGAGGTTTTTGGTTAGGTACTTAGAACGCTGTAGATCTGTCTGAATTATAGATCCCTTAGTGCCTTTTGCTATACAGATAACGAACGAAAATTAGTGTAATACTGATCTGTTGCAGAGCCACTTTATTGAGAAAATGTATTCCAACAAATTATCTCGTCGGACAAAAAAACAATTCCACATTCACTTCCCACTCATATACCAGTAGTTACCACCATACACCGGGCTCCAGTCATGTAGCAGATAACATACAATACGCACAAATGTTCACACAATGAACAAATATGTGCGTGCCGTCGGCTGGGTTCGAACCCATTCCCTCTGGCTTGAGAGGCGTTTTTTTTTTACAAAAAAAAGCTTATTTCTTAATACTTTTGATCCCTCAACAAAGTCAACTATGTGAAGTTTTGAGTAGGCCATCCATTCCTTCAGGCGTGACGTACGGAATGGCGTAACATCCTCCGATCCGCGCCCCGTGAGAAAACCAACCGAGCAGAACTATGAATGTATTAGTCTGACGCAGTGGCCATGGTTCACTAAAAAAAGAAAATAGGACTGGACTTAAAAAGTAACAGTCCTACTAATATTACTAACAAGCTGCGCCCCACGGTTTCACCCGCGGTTAAAAAGTATTCTATGTGCTATTCTAGACTATATTCTATTCTTGCCAAATTTTATCCAGATCTGTTCAGCCGTTCTAGCGTGAAAGAGTAACAAACATCCATCCATCCATTCTTACAAACTTTCGCGTTTATAATATTAGTAGGATTCAAAAGTTTGTGAGCTGTGTGTAGCCACGCGTTCAATCTAGAATATTCGGACAGTACAAAAGGTTCAAATAAACACCGTATTATCCAATATTATAAGGTTAAGAATTATTTAGAAGACAAAGATGTCTGGAGCCTTCCACTTCCGTCAAGTAGCCACTAGTATTTATAGATATTACCTAGTTGTAAGACAAAATTTGTGAGACTGTAATTTATTTATTCTTTAAAAAAATAATGCTCCTCAGTTTCTTGCCTGTTCTTCTGAGTAGAGGCTGTTTAAAAAAACTTTGACGTTCATAAGTGTATCTTTGATACCTAAATTTAATAAAAACATTTTGACTTTGACTTTGAATAGATAAAAATATCATAGAAACGGTGCACAACAATTGCTTTTCAGAAATATCTCTTTTGTTCCGGATTTAACAATGGGGCGCGCGACTCGAGCGGCTACTATTGTCTAATCTGCGTTATCTATCGGTAGTTTTAAACATCGCCACAGATGATCGTATAGTTTCTTTATCGGCTGCGACTGGCGTATGTTACTCAAACAGGTGGATGGTTTTTGATGAAGTTTGGTGTGGCGGTTAGTTTTACCCCGGATTAACACACTGGTTACTTTCTAACCGTGAGTAATGCCGCGGGGCGCGGCTAGTAATAAATAAATTTATGGGACATTTTTTGCACACACAATTGTTTGACACGACACTAATTTATTTAGTGTCGTGTCAAACAATTGTGTGTGCAAAATCAATGTCAATTTACGTACCTACATTATTCTTAAAGACATACTTAAATAGATAATTAACTCCCAGTAATACAGAAAAAACACAAATATTCATCCCATCAATGTTTGTCCTAAGTGGGAATCGAACCAAGCGCAAGAGGCAGGTAACCAACTGAGCCACCGAGGCTGTAAAAAATACATAGAATACAAAATAAAAATGTCTTAAAAATACAAATCCCATGGCCACGGCGCGGAGACCGCTGTACCGTGAAAGGGATCAAATAATGAGGGTATTTTCAATTTAAAATCCTCTAATACTATTATGTGAATTTCGGAACACGACCTTTTGTTGACAGGGCAGCGAGATAAGTACATTATGTATTTAAGGATAGAGACGTACACATACTTATTCCTTTTTCGGCCTTTTGAAGGAGACATTCACTTAAATTTCAGACACAAAGAAAAAAATCTTAGAAACTTCGTTTTTATTTTTCTTCTGTGTTCTTTTTGTCAGTTTCCTAAAATTGTTGTTCTTACTTATTTTTTTAATTGACGAAATTACATTTTCTCGTTATTCTTTCTTAATATTTGATAAGTAAGTTCTAAGTAGGTGAGTTCGTATAGGCTAAGTAGCTAGCCCTAGTGTCACAATTTTAGTTTTAGACCGCTTGAAGACCTCCGACATGGCTTGTTGTTATAGACTACAACCGGGACCTACAATTTAACATTTTTTTCCGGTTCACGGTAGCGCTCAGTTGTAAATACAAGCCGATGCGTATAAACCAATGCCCATAATGTCGAGGTAAGAATGACCAAGCGAGTAGCGTAGTTTTTTGCGTCAATGTGTGCGTGTTGTGTACCTATACGACAGTAGCGTAGTTTTTGAATGGTTTTTGGCTTCACTTAGATCATACGCCGTGAGCCATCTTACTTTCTAGGTTGATCTGAGTGTGGCAGATGCCATACAATACGCACATATGTTCACACAATGAACAAATTGGTGCGTGCCGTCGACTAGGTTTGAACCCGCTCCCTCTGACTTGAGAGGCGGGTCTTCTCCAACTACGCTATCATCGCAATTGTATATGTTATAGTAATAAAAAAATAAGTTACATAAAAGTGTAAACTATTTCTGAAGGGAAGGTATTCAAAATCACCTTAATGGAAACGTAAACAACGTAATAATCCAAACCATGTACAATATGTGGGTAATTTCAGTATGAATCAAATGGACACTCAGATCAATACTACAGAAAGACGCCAATGAAAAACAATACGAGATCCGTTCTCTTCCGTGCTCCAGCGAAAAGTGCCGGTTGGCGGGGCGGGCGACTCAGGCGCTACTCCACTGACATTCCTTTGACAGTTGGCTCGGAAAACGTCACACAGCATAGCATAAAAATTCAAATTCAAAATTAATTTATTTCAGGCATGACACCCATAATATTATAGCACACATTGTAAATTACATTCGATTTATATAAGTATAGGTAATGCGTAAAATTAAAAACTGAACTTATTTATAACAATTGAATAATTATGAATAACAATAAAAACAATCAATAATTATATAAACATGTCAATTACAATAAAAAAATAAAAATAAATAAATTAAATGTCAAATAAAATAGTAAGTACATTAAAAATTAATAATTATACTAAACTCTTATTAATTACTAATACTTTCTCTCCGGCATCGGTACCGGTAAATGTCTCTCGCCACAGTGCCGGAGATAAGCACAGTCTGATACAATACAATACATCTTTATTGCACACCAAAAATACAAAGTAAAACAAACATAAAGAAAATATTAAACAATAAAATATCATTCGGCAGTACAAGGGCGGCCTTATCGCCTAAAGCGATTTCTTCCAGGTTCTGATCTGTTCTCAATCATGTTTAGGACGGACTCATGTTTTTCATGTTTAGCATAGACTGCATTATTTGTACGTGTAGCTAACAAAAGTTTGTTCAAAATCCTCTCTCTTTTTGTTCCAGGACCATCGGTCGAATGTCCGAGAACGTGCTCTCTTTCAAGGCGGACGCGTCGGACAATAAGGCCCGGTACACCTGTGAGGCCAAGAACGTCATGATCAGCAACATACTGAAGGCTGAGATAGACCTCACTGTGCTCTGTAAGTACTATAATATTACTTTTCTTTTTTTGTATGTAGAATAGGTCGGCGTTTGACCACCAACTCGCCTGATGTTAAGCGACGTTGTGGTCTAAAGTGGAGCACGTATTATTACTACGTACGTATTATTACGTTTATTCACTCTAGCTTTGAAGTTTAGAGTGAAGAAGTACAAAGACGGCAGTTGAGTGAGGCGCTACAAGTGCGCTACTGCTCAGACCCGTCTTCGGAACGGTTACACCGGACTACATCCCGAAACACGACTAGGTCATTTCACGACATGGCTTGGTTCGGTGGGTGGTAACTAGCCACGGCCGAAGCCGGGAGTTTGCTACCCGGTTAGCACTACCCGGGGACCACGTGTAGGGAATCAGAATAGAGTACACTCCTACGGACGTGGGTAGCTCAGCCCCCAAAAATTACTAGCTCCACCGCGCGGTTTCACCCGCTGTCCCACAGGAATTGTTAATTTTTCGCGATAAAATACTTTTTATATCCTTATCTTCTTTTCTGCACCCCTGATAGTGTTTTTTTTTTTATGTATTGTTATTATTTATCAATAAGGCATATAATTTTATGTATATTTCATGACATCTCCGACACAGGGAATCCTGGTTCAGAGCTATGAGTGTGTAACGTTTATTTATTTGTAAAAAAAACATTGTAGTATGTATGCAAAATTTGATGATGATGGGTTGAGTAGTTAACACATGAAAGTGAAACAAATAAACAAACGAATAAAGTCACTTTCGCGTTTACGGGTATTATATTTGACTGCCTCGGTGGCCCATTTGGTAGTTAAGCTGCCTTCTGAGCTTGGGGGCGTGGGTTCGATTCCAACTGAGGGTAAACATTTTTGTAATGAACATTTGTGTTTGCTCTAAGTCTGGGTGATAATATGTTTTTTAAAATATATTTGTACGTATATCAGTCTTGGGCAGCCAAACTACAAGCTTTGCTTAGTTTGGGGTCAGGTGACCGTGTGTGAAAATGTCCCGAATTTATTTATGAATACTAGCTGTGCTCCGCGGTTTCACCCGTGTCCCACAGGAACCGTTATTTTTTTCGGGATTGTTATCTTAATTTTTTTTTGATAAGATCCTTCTCCTGGCAATAATAAACACAACGAAAAATTACGAAAATGTCCCATCTGTTCACGCGTTATGTGATGACCAAGGGAAATGGTGATTCATTTTTATATATACAGAGATTAGTTAGGAAGGATAGCACTCAAAAATCACAGAATCTTTAAACCAGCCAGCTCTTAAACCACAGTATCATTAATCCAGCCAGCACTCAAACTAGTAGTATTCCGTAAACCATATCATCCTTAAACCAAAACACCCAAAGCATAAGCTAAGCATTCAAAGGATCAAGTAGGTCTCCTCAATTTCACAAGACCTAACACTTTACACCGACCGTCGTACAGGTGGAAGCTAGTTTATTAGAATTCCCAACATTCGTAAACCAATTCATTCCCTTTAAGTAGAAATATCATCCACCTCGGGGAGAGATAATTCCTCAAACGTAGCGCCGCGCCGGTCGCGTCATGATCCTTTGATAGGCAACCCTATCTGGGAAGGAAGGATCTTGATTGGAGCGCGGTGCAAGTCACAAGATAATGTTTGGACGGAGGATGTCACAAAAAAAAATGGCAGAGATAAATATGTGAGACTTCTAATAAAATAACTAGTCAAGTCCCTTTAGATCTGTTTTCAAAATGTCGCATTTGTTTTGTTTAACTTTTTTAAAATTATGTTTCTAGGTTTACGTTTTTATTTTATCTTAAAATGACTGTTGTTATTTTTAACCACTGATTTATGCAAGTGCTGCATACTCTTATAAATGGGGTTCATATCAGCTCCATTTACTTAGCAGTTTAATTTTGAAGGACTAATATGATCACTGTTGGCGTATCTTTAAAAAAAAACTAGTCTCATGACCAATTTTACACGGAGACTTAATTTTTTGTCCCATTTAGCACACGGTGTTTTAAAGGTTAACTTTTACGCTTGGTACTTGTGTTCCCATCCTGTTAACTCGTTTTCGCGAGAATTGTAATGCAAATATGTACATTTTTTTTTACAAAAGAAAATTATGGAGCGAAACATTACTGCCAGAGGTGTGTTACAATACCCCCACCTCGGTGAACGATATTCAGTCCCAAATGTGACAGGGGGCGAGCCTGTCGTAAACCTAATCTAAACCCAATTAAACCAACGTTACTGAGTGAAACATCAAAAAAATTACACCCATCAAAATTTTCGCACCAACTTTTCACAACCAAATTTTCGATCGAGTTAAAAAATGTAAAAGAAATAAAAAGACAAATACTGCATAACTATCTATCCATCGTAGCTTAACAACGTTTATTGCTTAGGGTGTTAGACTATAATCCTAATCCTATCCTAATCCTAATCCTATCCTACTCGTAATTCCTAATTATCCTACTAACATTATAAACGCGATAGTTTGTAAGAATGGATGAATGGATGGATGCATGTTACTCTTTCGATCCAGAACGGCTGAACAGATCTGGATGAAATTTGGCACAGAGATAGATTATAGTCTAGAATAGCATTTAGGATACTTTTTAACCGCGGGGCGCAGCCAGCTTATAATATAACTGGCATCAAAATGTGCTCACATAAAACCGCTATCGCTTCCTCCTGTGCCGTCTCGCTACGTCTTCCACCTTGGGCCGTGGTAAAGCAAGCAACTCCCAAACCTCGCATTGTTTATTTACAAAGAACAGGTAACAAGGGGGCAGCACTGGAGCGAAACTTGGAAAACTTTTCATTTTTAGGGTACCGCGACAGTAAATAATCTAAAACCGTTAATAGCAAAGTCAAAGTCAAAATGTATTTATTCAATTTAGGTATCAAAGATACGCTTATGTACGTCAAATTTATTTAAATAGACTCTATCGACCGCCTTGTTCGGATAAAGAGCCTCTACTCAAAAGAACAGGCAAGAAACTGAGGGGCATTACTTTTTCAATGAATAATTAAATTACTGTCTCACAAATTTTGGCTTACAACTAGGTAATATCTATAAATACTAGTGGCTACTTGGCGGAAGTGGAAGGCTCCAGACATCTTTGTCTTCCAAATAATTCTTAACCTTATAATACCCTCTTTTCATTAATGTAGTTCTGACATGTGATTTGAATTTTCCCTCAGTGAGCCTTGTTAAATTTTTTGGGATTTAGCAAGGAGCAACCACATGACAGACCTTATCAAGTGTCTCCTCTGTTCGTTTGCAGAATATATGCTTGTTTCTCTGACAACATAAGGTGTTTTTAAAAAGTAGTCTTAAAAATTCCCGCCTGTCAATTTTAAATTGTTCATTTTTAATTTTTAATAAAATTTCCTTTAAAAAGCCTAAAAATATAAAAATAGGTGGCAAATACTTTGTAATCCTTAACAATATTATATGAAAGTAAGTATTCAACCTCTCTTAATTTGTTTTTTTAATTAGGCTCTAAATAAATATTCGGGGCATTTTCACACGCACGGTCACCTGACCCCAAACAAAGCAATGTTTGTATTATGGCTGCCAGAGACTGATTTATTTAAATATACGAATATGATTGTTTAAACACGTACTTAAATTAGATATTATTATAAATGTAGATGTATATATAGATATCCCTTATTTGTTTTATTGGCCGAGCGAGCGTCAGCGAGCGAAGCGTCTATGCCTCATCTTCGATTAAAAATGTCTTCGTATGTCCGAATTCTGTCCGTATCTTTGTCTTCGTCTAAATCGCAGAATATGATTTTAAAAAAAAAACCCGCGAAATTGTTAAATTTCCAAAAACTGCCTCGACAAAAAAAATCCTATACATATAATTATTGAACCTGCTGACAAAATTTCACGAGAATCCGTTCAGGAATGCGACCTGTAGGGGAGGACAGATGTCGGTAGCGAGGTCTCCAGCTCACAGAGGCACAAGTTTAAACGGGTTAACTTCGTATATTTGTTTGTTCCTATCCTTGTTTCAAATCTTGCGACAGCTTTTGGACAGAAATAGCTACGGAACCTAATCTCTAGCGTGTCAAAGACGCTCTTAGCCAGTTTGTTTGTAAACGCTGTGGTTCGGGTCAGCGGTCAAAGAGCCCGAATTTAGGATACCCGAGTTCTGATTTGTTTCGTTTTTGATATTTTTGTTGGGACGCTCGCTGTTGTACATTAAAGTGATTATGCCAGGTCCGCTAAAAGTTTTTTTTTTAATTTTATTGTAAATAATGCTTGGTTTTGCCTTTAATTCTTAACAGTGGTTCAGTACTAGGCGGATAGATAATTATTTGTATTATCGGTTTGTTTATTTCTTCATCATCAGTATGATTTTTTCTTAATTTTAATTCCCACATCTTAATCCCATTTCAGACACAAGATTTTCGGATACTGTGTCCGAAACGGGACTTTTGAATTCTAATACAATTTCCAGTTCCATTTCGCACACTGAATAGAAGAGGGGTGCTAGAAGTTTGAAGAAAACATGTGGATGTGGCATCATAAATCCTGAACAGATAAGGCGTCTCCCAGACAGACGTGGCCTGCGGTGGCGGCCAATGGGCTGTCATTGCAATTTTATTTTAGGTTTTCCATTACCAAAAACTTTACTATACAAAATTATGTTTCAAATGCTTTACAATATACTAGGTGATTTTGAATTCCTTGGCATACTTCCAGATTGTCATTGTACTTATCAATACAGTAACTTTTACTATGGAGTCAACTCGGTTAACACGAAAAAAAATTTGCTGTTCCATAGAAAATGTGTGGAAGGACAGTAATTTTTTTTTTACGTTAACAGAGTTGACCCCATAATAAAAGTAACATACTGATGAGTACAATGAAAATCTGGAATCATACCAACAAATTAAAAATCACCTAGTATTACAAAACTCATAAACCAAAAGTATTCATCTCCACCTATTTCTCATTGACAACACAAAACGCTTTAAAAAAAATCCTATTTCTTCATCTCCAAATAAATAATTCCCGAAGCCAACTCGCAAGTGAAATCATGTATAAAACTAAGACCCAAAGAATGTAGCATCAACTTTAGCCAATCCATTAGGTTAGCCGTATTGAAAAATCTTGAAAAGTTTCAAAGGGAAATCCCACTTCCGCTATTTGAATAGTTGTAAGGCGGTGTGTACACGATCATATCTTATACGGTGTTTTACAGTATTGAAAAAACGTATTAGTTCAGTTTAGTGACCATAAATAGATCCAAACTATTATGAGCAAGGAAGTTCGTGTAGGCCGAGTGGCTAGCCCTGGTGTCAGAGTATCTAGGCCACCCGTAGGCCTCTGACATAGTTTGACGATTGTTATAATGTGATAAAATCTATGATAGCCTAGTTGGAGAAGCCCTCTTCTCAAGCCAGAGGGAGCTGGTTCGAACCCAGCCAACAGCACGCACCATATTGTTCTTAGTGTGAACATAATTATGTGCGTAATACGTATTGTATGTCATCTACTGGCGTGACGATATGTTATGTTATATAATTATTAAGAAAGTGTGTTTGTTTATTTGTTTGTTTGTTATGCTTTTACGTCATAACTACTAAACCGATCTTCATGAAGTTTTGCATGTACGTTATCAGGGGTACAGAAAAATACATAGGGTACTTTCAAAAGATGGAAAGAAAGGGAAAAAATTAACCGTTTCATTGGGTGCGCGGGTGAAACCATGGGACGCAGCTAGTAGACAAATAAACTCTTTATTAGTTGCATTAAAAAAGAAAAAAAAAACAAATCAAAAAGATAAATAATAACGCTTAAAATTAGTTTTTTTTCCAAAATTCAAAATCCTTCTTTTGCCACTTTTGAAAAGGTACATTAACAAAAAACTGTATCAATGCTACCAGCAGTAATTTACCAACTGATAGCCTTATCGCCAAGAGCAATCTCATCCAGGCACGATTTAAACAGCCAGTTAGACTCTACTGGATAATTGGTAGTTGGAATTGGCTTCGATAGCTAAATTATGCTCCGAGTCTCGTGATAAGCCGATTTCGCCAGCCAGTTAGATAATAGGTCTATATTGCTGCACACAAACTTTTTCATAAGCCATACCGAAAAAAAAACTCAGAATAAACTCTTTTAAAATAAAAAAAGATCGACTTTCCGTCATCTGAATTAAATTAAAAAAAAAATACATACAGACATACAGACGAACAGAGAACTTCCTGTTTTTTAGAAATCGGTTAAATAATGGAACCTAACTAAACTAAAGAAATATTCTTTCTTACAAAAAAATGTCAGTTCATAAAGAACAGAGTTATGCGGTATAAACATTAAAAAAATACTACCTAACTGAAAAACTCTTCCTTTTTGAAGCGGGCTAAAAATAGAACTTCACAAAATAAAACTGTAAAATCATAATAATGCATAATGAACTAAATTATACATACATTCATCGCCTATTTAAATTCTTAACCAAAATTCAAAGAATAAAATAGTACTAATTTGAAATAGTCTGACTCTGGCTTAAAATGACTTATCGCTCTTGGCTCAACTTGGGTTTTACATTCACTCAGCGTACAGCTTCAACTCCTAATAAAATGCTAAATACCAAACGCGTTAAGCCAAAATAGAAAAAAATATAAAAACTATTTGACAGCTCATCTTGCTTCTCATTTTTTCTCTGACAGTCGACGCATTTAGCCAAATACGAGTACAACAAAAATTTTCAACGCCAATTCGAAATTTTCTAGCACTGTCATGAATTTCAAAATTCAACCCTCAACTGCGGTGACAGGAGCCAAAATGCCGTGAAGTGAGTTAACATGCAGAGCCGTCTAAGCTTCAGCCGAACGAGCAAGCGAGGCTGTCACAAAAACGTGCGACTAGAACGGTCATAGTTTAGACACAGAAAAACCAGTAGATAAAGTCGAGTCGTATTTTTACAGCTGAACAAAAAGATACCATTTTCTCCCGGCTATTGTAGATAATAGTATCCCATCTACTGTAATAACCAGGAAAGGACACACATACATGCAAATGTGAAGAAAAATAAAATCTTGTATAACTAATAATAATTTGCGATGCATTATGTTTGTATTTCGATGTCAGATTCAGATTCAGATTATATAATGCCATAAGCCGTACAGTACACATGATGTTTCAAAACACAATATTGCATTAGGTAAATAGTTCAACGGACCCCGTCGGGCACAGCAACTTAGAAGAGAGGAGGATGGTTATTACATTTTGAAATTTTATTATTATCATCGTCGTAGTCGTTATTCAATATCTATATTTATGTTAAGAATATTAACTTTGTCAAAAGTCATGTAGTCTATTTTTTTATTACTAAAATTAAATTGAATGGTTTTCATTTAAATATTCGTCAATAGTATAGTAAGCTTTGTCAGCAAGAAACTGTTTTAATCTAGATATAAACATAATGTCACTTTTTGTATTATACAAATCATCCGATAGAAGATTTATCCCATGTCGTTTGGGTTTGGGTGTTGTCCATATCTTTAATGGTATCTCCGAGACAGGGAAACCTATTATGGAGTTTTTCACTTAATCTTAAATCTAACAAATACCATGGTGTTATATGATGACTATATTATATAGATAGGTTTTTTAAATAGTTCCATGATCTAAAAAACAAGGTCTAGAAAACAACATCCCGGGAGCCAACACGTAATAACGTCACTCGTCATTGTCATCGCCTCTTTCGAATAATTTGTAAACGACATATTGGTAAAGCACCGATTGACGTCACTATTCAATTCAATTCAATTTATTTATTCGAACCATAGGATATTTCATAGGATTTATTATCAAAGAACATATAAAGCAGTATATAGAAGAATTCATAGGCATCTCAGAACGCATAGCGATTATGAATGTGAATCTACCAGGATATAAGAACCCATGGTCAATTGTACAAGTTTATTCACCTACAGAGCAATCAAATTTAGAAACCATCAATACCTTCTACCAGGAACTAAATGAAGCAATTAAAAAACACACCTATAAAAATCTTATAGTAATGGGAGACTACAATGGGCAAATTGGAGCAAGACGCCTAGGAGAAAACACAATACTAGGACCGTTCTCGTATAGTAACAAGACCAGAAGTAGGAATGGGGAAAAAATTATAAACTTTGCGTTAGAAAATAACCTGAAAATCCTAAATACTATGTATAAAAAAAACAGGAAAAACATGTGGACCTGGATCTCGCCTAACGGCCAAGTAAAAAATGAGATCGATTTTATTATGACCAACAGAACCAGTTACTTTACCAACTTTAGCGTCATTAAAAGATTCAATTTTAACACCAATCATAGGCTAATCAGAACTGAACTGAAAACAAAGCAACCAAAAAAGCCTAGACCAAGACAAGATTCAGGCAGCATAAAACTCAGCAAATAACAAATAGAACAAATAACAATCGCCCTGAGAGACGAACTTGTAGACTTCAAAGACAACGCTAAGAAACTAGGAATCCAAGAAAAATACGATCGCCTAGAGAATACAATCAAGACCCAGACAAAACTCATTACAAACACAAAAATTGCCAAAAAAAAAGGGCTATCAACAAACACCATAAAACTACTAGAAGAAAGAAACCACCTTCTCAGCGAGAGACATACGCAAGATAGAAGAAAGAAACTAGCCAAGATTAGCAAAGAAATCAAGGAAAACATTAGAAAGGATAGAAAACAATTGAGGATGGAAACGATAGAAAATTACATACTCAGAACGGGTGGAACTAAAAAAGCGCTCAAGGAACTGACAAACACAAAGAACTGGATAGTAAAAATGAAGGATGATCGAGGAAAATTGAAGTATCACAGGACAGCCATATTAGAAATAGCTACATCATACTACAAGAAACTTTACGCAAGTAATACTACACAAGGCGAAATCGAGGTATTAGAGACATCGAATATCCCTAATATCCTCCAAACTGAAGTCAAAAAGGCTATTGATACCCAAAAGAATGATAAGGCACCCGGACCCGATGGCATAAGCAATGAAATTCTAAAACATAGCAAGGAGATCCTGACACCTGTCCTCACAGATATGTTCAATGATATTATAATCACCGAAACCATACCCCAGCAATGGTCAGAGTCTGACATCACTCTACTTTATAAGAAAGGGGATAAATATGATATCGGAAACTATCGCCCTATCAGCCTTATGTCCAACGTATATAAGATTTTTGCTAAGATCATTATAAAACGGATCGAAAAATCCTAGACGAACACCAACCCATAGAGCAAGCAGGATTTCGCAAGGACTATTCAGTAATCGACCACATCCACGTAGTGCGTCAAGTTTTAGAGAAATTTAACGAATACCAACTAACATACTACATCGCATTCATTGATTATAGTAAAGCATTCGATTCTCTAGCACACGAAAAAATATGGGAGGCACTACTAGAACAAGGAATTGAACATAAATACATTCGATTAATAAAAAATATATACAGTCGCAGTACAGCGAGAATTCAATTAGAAAAGAAAAGCGCTCCTTTCAAAGTAGGAAAAGGTGTCAGACAGGGAGATCCCTTATCACCAAAATTATTTTCCGCAGTACTAGAGTCAATCTTTAGAAAACTAAATTGGGAACATCTCGGGATAAATGTAGATGGTGTTCTGATGTCGCATTTAAGATTTGCTGATGATATAGTGCTACTGGCAAAAACATCAAAAGACTTAAGTAAAATGATAAAAGAACTAGCGACAGAAAGTGAGAGAGTAGGATTCCATATAAACATAAAAAGTAAATTGTTTAATACCTGCGTACTGCCTGTTCTTACGTACGGTTGTCAATCATGGACTTTAAACCAGGAAATATTGAACAAACTAGCAACTTGCCAATATGCAATGGAAAGGAGTATGCTAAATGTCAAAAAGTCGGACAGATTGAAAAACTGCGTCATCAGAAATAAAACAAAAACTACAGATGTAACAACTAAAGTCAAAAGACTCAAATGGAGATGGGCTGGCCACGTAATAAGAGGACGCGACAAATGGAGCAAAAGAGTGACACGGTGGTACCCCAGAGAAGGCAAAAGAAAGAAAGGTATACCGCAGAAAAGATGGGATGACGACATAAGGCAAGTGGCGGGAGTTATGTGGAACAGAGTGGCTCAAGAAAGGAATGAATAGAAAAGGTTGGAGGAGGCCTTTGCCGACTGGCAAACAGACCTAGGGATGTTAACCAAGGAACAGATATTAGTTTAAAAATATTTTTAGTTTAAGAGTTTAGCACTAGTTTTTTTTTTTTAAGTTTAAATTCATTGTAATCTAGATCTGAATAAAAAGGCTATATTATTATTATTATTATTATTATAGGATATTTCAAACACTTGGTAACGTCACTGTTTACAATGGTTAATACAATACAATTTGAATTCATAGCGGCTATATGCCTTGTCAATTTTAAGAAGCTGTAAAGGGGCCTTGTCAAAAAAAAAAAAAACATTACTTAATTCTAAAAATTAAATCAATAAAAATAATCATTAATGAGATTACAAAATGTCATAGTTAAAAAATAATATCATGTATTGAACTATGTATTGCTCACGTGACCATTTTTCATTCGGAATGCTATACCTGGCGAAGAATGTTATTATACCATGACTAATTCTACTGGAAATAGTCTCAACAGTTCTTTGTAGTTAACAGATAGTCCTGTCAAACAAACAAAAGCTGACAAGTGACATTTAAAGTTGTATTGTCATAGCTAGAGTGCTGCTACTGTTTTCCACTGTGCCATCGCAGTGGAGCACGTAAAGTCGAGCACACTGGACTGGAATGAGCCGCTGCACAAATTCACCGTTCTTCTGCTCAGCCGCAAAATATGAGCGGAGTGGATGATAAGTTTTAATATATCTAGGAATAATAGAGGGACGTTATTATGGATTATTATTAGGGACATTATTATTATTAGCCGACGGCACGCACCAACTTGTTCATTGTGTGAACATATGTGCGTATTGTGTGTCATCTGCTACATGACTGGAGCCCGGTGTATGGCGACAGGCTCGCCCCCTGTCACATTTGGGATTGAATATTGTCCGGCGAAATGTGGGTGTTGTATTACACCTCTGCCAGCCCCCTCGGGGGAAAGGCGTGACGATATGTATGTATTAATAAAAAATGCTGCAATGCGGCTCGCAGTTGGTCATGGCTAAAGTACTTGGTTGTGATTGTGATTAACTTCCTATTTTTAAACGACTAAAAAAGCTAGACTAAAAATTAGTTTAGTTTATTTTAGTTTAATGTTATAACTAGCAGCGCCTCGCGGCTACGCCCGTGGTCGCACAGGAACCGTTATTTTTTCGGGATGAAACGTACTCTGTATCCTTTCTGTATCCCTGACATCGTTTATGCAATATTGCATGAGGATCGGTTGATAGTTAAAGCGTGAAAGCGTAACAAACAAACAAATACACGATCGAACTCACTTTTTTTCACAGTTATAACATTAGTTAGGATTTAGGTTATAAACAAATAATAATTGATTGTGAATGGATCTATTAGAATTAAAGATTAATTGGTTTATGAATTCTTTAATTTTTTTCTCAAATGTTGAATAGACATACGTTTAAAACAAGTAACATTATTAAAATAAAGTAAAAAAGCTCAAGTTGTTTAGGTTGTAGGGCGTGCCAAAGAAACCTCAAACATACATACATACTTACATACACTCGAATAACATAACCCTCCTTCTTGCGTAGTCGGCCAAAAAATAAATATCAAAACAGACTTGTAAAAAGTTATACATAAAAAAAATTACGAGTTGCCTTGAGAACCTTCTCCGTTTTTTCGTCGGTTGAAAAAATGAAAAAATAAACTACAGTATAGTTTCCGACAGTGTGTAGGCAGCTTAAACCCATTTTTCAACCGACGCGTCCAAACTTCTTGTTCGTTTCAAAGCGCAGATTTATGGTCCGCTTTAGTAAAATGATTCTAGATATTTTGAAATAAAACAATGAAAACTTATACTCAGGTGTATGTTGCAGTTTCAGTTTATTGTATGAAATGGGTATGGTTTTTTTTTAATTAGTGGCTTCTGCCCCTTAGGGTTTTGGGGCAATTTTGCCATCAACAGTGAGGGAGACGATAGTAGATATTAGTAGGATGAAAAGAAAAGAATAGAAATAAATGGGTATGGTTACATTAATCGGTAATATACAGGGTTATAGGTAACTCACCAAAAACCTCTTAACGGTTTATTGTGCTCATCAATATGAACAACTTTTACTATGAAGCCAATCCTGTAATCGAGAAAAAAAACAGCTGTTTCAAATAAAAAGTTCAATCACCTGAGACAAAATGTATGGAACAGCTAATTTTTTTTCGCGATTTCTGAGTTGGCCCATAGTAAAAGTTGTTCATATTTATGGGTACAATGAACCCTTAAGAGGTTTTGGTGAGTTACCTATAACCCTGTATACTACCGATTAATGTACCGGTTTATGTGTAACCTTGAGTCTCAAGGTTTAGTCCCATTGGCCCTCCCTAAAAACCGACTTAAGCCCTCAACATTATTGTACAATTACATCACAAAGAAACAGTTTTAATATATTCATAAGTTAGAAAAGCTTTCAAAAAGATATCTTTGAAGTTTGCTAAAAATACTTTCCACTTCGGAGGCGTCAATGGAAGAGGGGAAAATTAAAAAGTTTGCCCCCTTCCTCCGCCCCTGGACAAATGTCAAATGAATTTCTAAAGTTGGGTTGAACGAAATTCAATGTTATGTCTGATACCGTGGCTTTACATTGGTTTAACTTGGCTCCAAGCTTGGCTGCAATATTGGACCTTACTGCGTGACACAATGGCTTCAATACATCGAAATAATATAAGGAAGAAGCGGCACGAGTCTAATTTCTAGTACACAGCGAGTGGACCCAATATAACTAAAAGCAAACGAAAACTAAACAGCTCTGTCAGCAGTATTATGTTACGCGTATCAATAACAAAGATAGAGACGTACAAGGGAGTATAGAGAGAACGAGACAACAATGATTATCGTTGTTGCGACTGGTTGCATTTGTTTGTGACTACGGTGAATTGTGTGCAGGACCTAATTTATGCGGTCCATTTTTAGGTTGTCATGCCGTTTCTCACCCTTTATAATATATGATCGAAGCTTCAATATCTATTTGGGTCCAAAAACTGACACACATTGGTCCTTGGCCCCAAGACCTAGATTGGTGCAAATATGACCAATGCTTGGCCGCGGCATGGTACATTTTAAAATTAATCATATTTTCTAGGAATTCAGTAACGACATTGATCGTTCAGTTTCAGTAAAAAACCAGTGTTTCAGTAATTGAGAAATTTGTTATTACGTGATTTTCTAGTTAAAATTAATCACTGAGGTATAGACTTCTAAAAAATGTAACTCCAAAACTTTCTCAGACTTATTGACATTGGCAAAAGACTAATTTCAGAATAACTGGAAAAAAGCACAATTTGGGTTTTTCTAGATCTTTTTAATAGCTTACAGTTGCCTAGGCCTGCAAATAGTACACTGTATTAACAGTATGGATCTAACGCTTGAAAATAAAATATATCCAAGCTTGAAAAAAAAAAGTACACTCTAAAAAGCTTAGATCAAACAAGGATTTGATTTTTTTATCAAAACAAAGATTTATTTTACCATAAAATTGAAACCTAATTACTCTTCCAAGAATACATTATGCTATTTACTTACTGTATGTAAGTTAATCGTCTTTGACGATCAGGAATGAAGTGAGGCAGAGAAAGAAATAGCGCCCTTAGAGTAACAGAGTCAACACAGAAAACCGCAGAAATCTGCGACGCAAATTGCAGTAATGCAATTTCGTGCGACTTCTGCCGCGGTTTGAAAAGTTCTGCGATTCGACGACGCAACGTCAATTTATGTATTGACTTCTAGGGTGTCCGATAAAACTTGCGCAGGCGTCTGCTCGCGTGTTTGTATTAAAAAATAGCCTCTCGGCGCACAATGTCGCGTTCTCATAATGTCACGATGTCTCAAAACGTCACATTCTCGTAACAATCGCTGGGAGGCTTTGGCCGTGGCTAGTTACCACCCACCGGACCAAGCCATGCCGTGGAATGACCTAGTCGTGTTTCGGGATGTAGTCCGGTGTAACCGTTCCGAAGACGGGTCTGAGCAGTGGCGCACTTGTAGCGCCTCACTCAACTGCCGTCTTTGTACTTCTTCACTCTACAAAACTTCAAGGCTAGAGTGAACAAGTACCTTATAGGTCGTCGTGCTCCATCTTAGACCACAACGTCACTTAACATCAGGCGAGTTGGTGGTCAAACGCCGACCTACAATACAATACATCTTTATTGCACACCAAAAATGCAAAGTAAAACAAACATAAAGAAAATATTAAACAATAAAATATCATTCGGCAGTACAAGGGCGGCCTTATCGCCTAAAGCGATTTGTACATATAAAAAAAAAACAGTATGTGCGACGCGCGTTGCTAACTAGCCCGCGCGTTATAGCGACCGGTGTGACGAAGGCACGGCGTCGTATATTATGTATTCGGTGGCGCGGACGTCCACGCTAGTTTTAGCAAAAGCCCTTACTGCTTTTACAGTTATGCGTCAATTTACTCAAAGGATTGCCTCTAGCCACAGACAAGTAATAGTCCCAGCCCTTGAGACAACCTTGAGGGCGCTGACTCTAGGTATTTCGTCAAACAAATCTGTTAGTTTATACAAAAATTGGTACGTTTCCATGATGGAATGTAAATATTTTAGATAATACATATTATGTGAAAAGTAATCTTTTCTTATTTTTTTGTAAACTTTAATACGCTTTCTCTTTTAAGTTGGTGAATAAGTAAGATTTCCAGTTGATCTAAGGATTATTATAAGTTCTGAGATGACTTCAATTTTTATTACGTGACTGCGCAAGAAGGAGGGTTATGTTTCTCGAGTGTATGTTTGAATGTATGTGGGTATGTATGTATGAGATATCTTTGGCACGGCCTACAGCCTAAACAGCTTGATGTGTTTTGACATGTGAGGTGTCATTAAAATCGTCTTGATAGTGGAAGTGACGTAGGGTATTACATTTTGCAGCCGGGTTGTGTGAACATATGTGCGTACTGTATGTCATCTGTTATATGACTGGAGCCCGGTGTATGGCGATAGGCTCGCCCCCTGTCACATTTGGTACTGAATATCGTCCGACTAAGTGCAGGTGTTGTATTACACCTCTGCCAGTCCCCTCGGGGGAAAGGCGTGACGTTATGTATGTTATGTCTATTTTAACACTAATTTTCCTTGTTCCAGTTGCCCCCGCTCACGTGACCATCTCAGGTCCGTCCGAGGCCCGCGTGGGGGACCCGGTGCCCCTCTCCTGCAGTACGGCCCCTTCCAACCCGGCCGCGGAGATCAAGTGGGTGGTCAGCGGGAAACATCATAAGGAAGCCAGTAACAGAACTGCTATTTCTCCTGAAGGTAAGTTTTGTTTAAAGTCAAAGTCAAAATGTTTTTATGAACGTCAAATAGACTGCATTGTTCGTAAAAAGAGCCACTACTTCGCACTACTCAGAAGAACAGGGAAGAGACTCAGGGACTTTTTTTTAGTTCATTCGGTGCCATCTCCTCTAATGTTAAGCATTAATGCAGCCTGTGATTAGTGTTCTAAAATACTTAAGTCCTAAGCACCCTTTTGACTGAAGATGACAATTACCTAAGTCCTTTCTTAACTAGTTTGAACTACTCCTAGTTAGGAGTAGTTTGGACTACTCCTAGCTAGGAGTAGTTCAAACTAGTTATCTACTAGTATCCTACCTACATTTTCTTGCACGAAACTTAAACCATTTCTTAGGAGACTCTTAACTTTATGTTTAATTTTAAAATAAAACACTTAACTTAAAAAAAAAATTTAACATTTTACTTTTACCATTTATGTGATGAACATTTGTGTTTGTTCTATGTCTAGGTGTTAATATCTATTTAAGTATGTGTATAAAAATATCTAAGTATGTATATCAGTATCTGGCAGCATAGTACAAGCTTTGCTTAGTTTGGGGTCAGGCGACCGTGCGTGGAAGTGTCCCGAATTTATTTATTTATTATGTGTCCGATAAGCGAATATTTCGATAATAGTAAACAAGGACTTAGGCTATTCTTATATTCAGAATAAGCGGGGATAGCCTAGGTTAAAAGGTCCGCCTCTCAAGCCAGAGGGAGTGGGTTCGGACCTAGCCGAAGACAAGTACCAATTCGTTCTTGTGAACATACGAGCGTATTTAATGTCATCTGCTACGTAACTGGAGCCCAGTGTATGACAACAAGCTCGCCCCCTGTCACATTTGGGACTGAATATCCAGCGAAGTGTGGGTGCTGTACACCTCTGCCAGCCCCTTCGGAGGAAAGGCGTGACGATATGTATATTCAGTGCAAACGGGTACTAGTCTCAAAACTCGGACTCAAGTCTTTTCGCAAGAAAGAGACTAATTAATCGAGTAGTCCTTTGAGGTTTTCTAGTCTCTTGAGTCCGTTTGAGTCTTCGTATCGGATCTTCTAATCTATTTCTATTCGTGCTCCATTGTAGATTAACGATGGAATACACTTGCTTAAAAGAAACTGATTCGATTAACTCGAGACTTGAAGACACACAAATTATAATTAATACACACTCAGACAAAGTTTTCCACACTAGCGTTTCTCACAATAACAGTGCATGGAATCAAAGCGGTACGTGTTGGCATTATTAACTAAAAACTAGCCAAGTGCTAGTCAGACTTGCCCACGAAGGATTCCGTACCTTTTACTATAAAAACGGCAAAAAAATCACGTTTGTTGTATGGGATCATAAATATTAGTTTTATTCTGTTTTTTAGTATTTGTTGTTATACTCGTACAATATGTAAAAAATTCAACTGTCTTACTATCACGGTTCATGAGATACAGCCTGATGGCAGACAGACGGACGGACAGCGGAGTCTTAGTAATAGATCCCTTTTTACCCTTTGGGTACGGAACCCTAAAAAATGATGACGCTTAAAAACATTAATAAAACTAGCTGCGTCCCGCAGTTTCACCTGTAGTTCTTTTTTTTGTAAAAAAGTAAACTATGTACTTTTCTGTACTCCTGACAACGTTTATGCTGAATTACATGATGATCGGTTGAGTAGTTGAGATGTGATAGCACAACCAAACAAACGGACAAGCTCACAATCGCATTATATAATAATTAGTTAGGATACATTGCTAGGCAATTTTATTTATTTTTGAAGTTAATAAAAGCTTTGTTTTTGTTACAGGAGGTTGGATAACGACGTCCAACATAACAGTGATTGTGGAACCCGATAAGATGTCGTTCGCTGTTCTCTGCTACGGCATCAACCAGCAGCTGACAGAGAATGTACTCGCTACCCACACCATCAACGTGCTGTGTAAGTACATCATTTTAATTAATTATATATAAAATAAATAGCGGTGATAGTCTAGTTGGAGAAGGCCCGCCTCTCAAGCCAGAGGGAGCGGGTTTAAAACCAGCCGACGGCACGCACCAATTTGTTCATTGTGTGAACATATGTGCGTATTGTATGTCATCTGCTACATGACTTGAGCTCGGCGTATGGCGACAGGCAAATATTCGGGACACTGAAATTGTAAAAAGTTAAAATTGTATTAAAGCGAGCTACCAGCCTACAACTTTTCACAAAGATCGGATCAGCAGTACCTACTCAATTAACCGTCAGCAAAACAATTACCAAAAATACCGAAAACAAAACTAAATAAACTACGAAACTTCTCTTTTTGTTGGGGAAAACCCCCCAGTAAACGATGACCCTCTACTTTTCCTGTGTATCAAAAACCCACCAAACTGGAGAGAGAAAAGTGAATTCGTTTCTACATTTTCAAACTCTACATATCCTCTCTTCCCTAGCACTAAGGAAGAAAACATACTGCACCGGACACTGCTCCGGTGTGCGGTGATGCGGATTTCAACTTTAACTGTGAAATCTAGATTAATATACAAAAACCACAGGGTACAACACACTGACACCCTCGTTCAGAGAAGCGCATGCAAATTTCCGTCGCTCCGCACACCGCAGCGGGAATCGGGCGCAGCGTAATAACTGCCTAAGCAAAAGAAACTAAAACCAACTTACTCAGACAGCTATTAAAGGCGACACACGTGTTCGAAACTTTTATATCGCTTAGCCAGGCAATACGTGAAACTTGGCGTATGGACCCGCACTGGCTCCGAGATCTAACTCGCAAAGTCTAACTTAATCATAGGTCCAACGACTTAGGAGAAGTTCGGGAGGTAGTGGTCAGAGAAAGTAAGGCGCTTTACGTGTGTTGCTTAATCGATTGTAGTGACTGTTCGATTTGTGAAGAAGTGATGCACCTGTTGTGATACCTTGTTGATATTTTAGTATTAAGTAGATGTACTTCCTACTAATCCTACTAATATTATAAACGCGAAAGTTTGTAAGAATGGATGGATACATGTGCTATGCGAGACGCAGCCGCGCGCGCGCACTCGCCCTGATGAAGACCGCCGAATGCGGTTGAAACTATAGTCGGAATAATCGACTGAATCGTACGTGAGTAATTCCCGTGTTTTAAATCATAATGGATGGATACATGTTTGTTACTCTGTTACGCCAGAACGGCTGAACAGATCTGGATGAAATTTGGCACAGAGATAGACTATAGTCTAGAACAGCACTTTAACTTAAACTTAACAACTTTAACTTTTTAACCACGGGTAAAACCGCGGGGCGCTAGTATTTAAATATAAGTCTTAGTATTTTCATATATTATGCTTATAGATAGAACGTCTACAATATTCTGTATTTTAATATTTTTTAAACGAAAACCATTTCAAACAAACAACCAGAGCTATATTCTATATACATCAGACAAATATGGCAGACCGCACAGACTCAACGATTTGATATTTAATTTACTTAAATTTAGTTTGTGGTATAAACTTGCTAGCTGAAATAATAAACTGAAATACTACCATTTTTATTTATAAAACCATTATTTTTATAGACACAAATGACTGGCCTAATATTTAAAATGGCTACATAGAATCACCAACACAGCTTACAGATTTTACACCCTCTTAGCAATAAACGTTGTAAAGCCTTGGAATAGTTTTACAATGTTTTATCTTTTTCGATGCAGTTCAAATATGTACAAGAAAGAAAAGAACAGAACACTGAATAAATATTTCGAGGATTTCTAAAAGGGTCAAATTGTTCAAAGAGGCAGGCACCGTGTCGCTAACAGAAATCGACCTTACAAACTTTAACCGTCAACTCCCGGGCCACGAATGTAATGCGCTCGCTAACTCTTGGGCCCGCTACGTGATATGAAATCATACTGCTTGTAACGTCGAGGGCTAATGTAAATGTAATATGGTGGAGGTAGACAGGCCGGCCAGGTATGGCACGGAGAAAGAAACCTGCCAGAGATACACGTCCTGAAAAATTTAACTTATCCTACCAATACGTACAAACACAAATCATCTATTTTCATTTCCAGCATCAAACAGTTCCAGCGGGCCTACCATGACACCTTATTGCCATGATAGTTACGTTTTATTTTCGACGCTGTGCGAACGCGAGTCGTATTGCGGCGCAACAAGGTACATAATAGCGCAGCGTCGAAAACAAAACGTACTCATTATGGCTACAGTCATGGTAGGCTCCCTGGTCAAAAAAAAAAACTAATAAGCCCATACTTACTCGGGCCTTTTTCCACCAGCAACCAGCTGTCCAACAGTCCGTAGCAAGTGCTGTTGACAGCGCTTGCCGCGACAATTTGCGCGTGAGTTTCCTTACAGTACTTAGGACCTCGTGCTAAAACGACACTCAGTCATAAATCTCGATTTAATACTGGTTTTATGATACATCCTACTAATATTATGAATGCGAAAGTTTGTAAGAATGGATGGATGGATGTTTGTAGCTCTTTCACGCTAGAAAGGCTGAACAAATCTGTATGAAATTTGGCACAGAGATAGATTATAGTCTAGAATAGCACATAGGATACTTGTTAACCGCAGGGCGCAGCTAGTAATAAATAAAACCGTTAAAAGACAAGCGTATTCACCTCACGCACACATCGCTACGCATGTAGTGAAGTCAAGTGAAGTGAGACTTTCGCAGGAGTTATATCTCTGTGCAGATATTCTTCTCAGTGACCAGAGGGCGAAGTAGGCTGGATTTATTGCTCTACTATAGCCTCTATTACTATATTTTATTAGTTGTTAGTTAATAGAGGATTAGGTTGGAAGCTTGCAGCTTGAATAACTCCTCCCCAGAATAAATACGTAGCTTGGCTTACTTAATACGAAGGTAGGTAGGTAGATGTTTGACTGCCTCGGTGGCTCAGTCGGTAGTGAACCTGCCTTCTGAGCTAGAAGGAGTGGGTTCGGTTCCTACCTGGGGCAAACATTCATGTGATGAACATTTGTGTTTGTTCTATGTCTGGGTGTTAATTATCTATGTAAGAATGTATTTAAAATTATATGTATATATATTATTCTCTGGCCGCCATAGTACAAGCTTTGCTTAGTTTGGGGTCAGACGACCGTGTGTGCAAGTGTCCCGAATATTATTATTGTTTTGACATTATTTGGCTTTTTTTAAACTCACAGCGAGCAAGTAGAATTCTGGGTTGTTCCTCACTCATCCTTGGTCCATTCATCCTTTTTTAATTGGTTGGTTGGTTTCTATAGGAATCATGTTTTTCAAGCCACCGAGGCAGTTAGACTTTCTAGGTAACCCTTCGCACTTGCTTTGAGCTCTTGAGTCAATTTATAATTGTATCAGGCGCACCAGTAAGAGACACCCTCTTATGGTGGAAATTCCGCCAAAACGCACAAAACGTTTCAAGTCAACTTTTCTTGTAAGAACTGCAGAGGTGTGGAACTCGTTGCTTGTGTCTGTCTTTCCACCTAAATACAATCCGGGGGTGTTTAAGAGTAAAGTGAATAGGTATCACGTCGACGCTTCCCATCAGGCGAGTCAGTGGTTCGGAGCCGTTCGCTACGACTGGTATATCGTCGTTTTGTATCAAGGCTACGACTGACTTACGAAGAAACGTTGCCATCAGTCAGTCACTCTTCGCCTTAAGCTTCATAATACCTTGTGATAAATTATTCAAAACTAATTCCATAATAAGATCGCCTAATGAGCGGGACGTGGGTAGAGGGGTCCAAGATTAATGAACGGTACAGACACGACACGCCATTGATCTTGTACAGCGATCTTTTGAGCTCTTTTTTTTCTATCATTGAGCTGTAAGCGATGAAAGCCTAGTTAGAGAAGGCCCGCCTCTCAAACCAAAAGGAGCGGGTTCAAAGTTTCAAACCCAGCCGACGGCATGCACCAATTTGTTCATTGTATAAACATATGTGCGTATTGTATGTCATTTGCTACATGACTGGAGCCCGGTGTATGGCAACAGGCTCGCTCTCTGTTATATTTGGGACTGAATATCGGTCGGTGAAGTGTGGGTGTTGTATGACACTTCTGCCAGCGCCTTCGGGGGAAAAGCGTGACGATATGTTATGTTATGTATTTTATGTTAGTTATATATTTTTCACTGTTTTTATTGACCTATGGGGTAGCTTATACCCTGAATACTTAAACGTATGCTGGACACATAAACTACTTTTTATCCCGAAATTAATCGATTCCTGCAACGGGTGAAATCGCGACGCGCAACTAGTGATGAGAGAGTTTTTCAAATAAATAAACGAGTGTATATTATTACGTTTCTTACTTCTTCCCGCTAAAACTGCTTGACAGATTTGATACAAATTTTGAACAAAACCAGCTTATTTACCTGACTGCGGAAGAAGAAGGGTTATTTTTTTCTAGTACACTGTACGTATGTATGTAAGTATGTATGTATGTATGACGTTTCTTTGGCACGCCTCACAGCTAAAACAGCTTCATGTATTTCGACATGTGAGGTGTCATTTGAATCATCTTGATAGTGGAAGTGAAATAGAGTACAACATTGTACAGCCGTGTTTCTTGTTTTTCTTTTAATAATGTTACTTGTTTTTCTAGATTAAAATAAAAGCTATTTGTGAGTTTTGCCCAAGAAAATAACGGTTTATTAAGAAAATGAGTAAAACCAGGAGACTCAACTAGCTCAACACAGTCCAACGTAAGAAAACCCAATTAAAACGTAATGCTAAGGTCAAAAGAACATTCTAATTAACTGAAATCCACAAGAAAAGAATATTACAATAGAAATAGAAGAAAAATTAGCTCTAGATGTGTTTCAAAGGAATTCTTAATTATTCAAAATGGAATTTAATTTAATTTGATCTCGTTTGGGAGTAAAAATACATAGTTTTATTTAGGTTTTAAAGCTTGATATTTAGTGCTATTTATTGTATATTTCATTGTATAATATTGAGTCCTATTGTATAATTTATTGTATTATAATTAAGTGCTAATAACAATTGCTATGCGTGTGTGTGTGTGTGAGGCTGAAGAGGCTGACAGAGGTATACAACACCCATTCATCGCCGGTCGATATTCAGTCCCAAATGTGAAGTGTGAGTGTTATACACCTCAAAGTTTATTAATAAGGCGGTAAGTGTGTAGCTCCCCTAATACTCTTCACAACTTCGTCAGTTTCCCTATAACTACGTCACAAGCTAACAATTTTATTTTTGAAAAATAACCCACTCTCGTACATATCTAGCAATGAAAGGAAAACTTGTAATGGGCGAGCTAACTTTCAGCTCCCAGGCTTGCTCGGGAAATCTTTGAAAGGCACTACAGTACTAGTTGGTGCAGTGCGTGCCAATATTTGTGGTGCACTGGAAATTTGCGGAGAGGTTGGTCAAAGTATTTAGTATTTTTATAAAGAAGTCAAAGTTAAACTATTTCTTAACTAGCTGCGCCCCGCGGTTTCACCGGCAGTTAAAAAATTAGGCTATTATTTAGACTCTAATCCTATTTTAGACTCTAATCTATCTCTGTGCCAAATTTCATCCCGATCTGTTTAGCCGTTCTGGCGTGAAAGAGTAACAAACATCCATCCATCCATCCATCCATCCATTCTTACAAACTTTCGCGTTTATAATATTAGTAGGATTGAAAAAGGATCAGAATGACGTTACGTTCTGCTGTCGACGCTGAGCGACCGCGAATCGTATAGCTTTGAAATAAGGTTCATTGTCGCGCAGCGTCGAAAACAAAACGTCATCATGGCAATTAGATGCCATGGTAGGCCCCTTTCTTTAATATTTATTTTCGTTCTGCCTATTTGTCAGATAACCTGACATAAGAAGAGTGGTGAACAAGCAGACAACCATCCTGATGGTAAACGGTAACACTAGCCGGAAAGAAATTTGTAGATTCTCCTTATAAAACGCTCCATGCATGACAGCCTTCCGTAGTAGGCATGTTTATTTTCCATAATAATAATGACAAAGAAAACATTTATTTAGGATATTCATATTAAACTCATAAGTGTTCAGAAACTATTAAAAAAAGACCCATAAGTGCAAGACATTAAAGTAAAAAAATAAATTACAATACCTACTTTTTACGATTTAGTTGGATAAAACTACCAGGAGAACATATTCTAAGCATGTTCAGTTTGCAATTTACTTCGGCCTACAACTGTACACGGCTCGAAGTATGCCTGCCTCTGACGGCTTGTCAGAAATCGTAATTGAAAGCATGTAACACCTGTATGGGTTGGATGGGAATTCGGGTAAATCGGGAAACTTTCCCGACGCGGCGCTAAATAGCTTTTAGGCTAAGATTAGCTTCTAAAAGACTTGGAGCATGTAAAATGAGTGGAGGTTTTGGTGTTGTGTATGTCATGTAGGCTGAGTTGCGAATTGTATTGTCAAGGGGTTAAGACTGCACGACGAATGGAATGAAAAAAGACCTACCCATTCACTCTTGTCTTGAAGAAAGCCAGGTTGTAACTATTGCTGGGGAACACCGAGGCAGAAAGTGCGTTCCACTCCTTGGCAGTTCTTATTCGGAAGGAGTTCTGAAAGCGCTTCGTGCGTTTTTCTTTCGTGTAAATATAAACCAACGAGAAATATCATTCAATGGATGAATGAAGATTGACGAAACAGATCTAAAAGGCGAGTGTGAATGGTCATGTCAGTAAGGGGCGACCTAGGAAAACGTGTCAGGACCAAATCCAAGACGTTTTTAAGAAAAGGCCGGGTCAGGAGAACCCGTAACCGACGAGCATGTATTAAGGGACTCATGGAAGTAGAAGAAGCGAAAGATGTGTACCACGATCGTAGCAAGTGGAGAGAAGTGGTATCTACCTACTCCTACGAGAAAGCGTGACTATATTTATATAGAAACATCAGCAGTTATTCCCTACAAGGAACATACAATACATCCGTAGATGTAAGGTGTACCTATTCATCAGGCATATGCCTTATCCAGCGCTAAGGCACCGAGGAAACGCGAACTTGTTATCTGAAGTTTCATTAATCATGTCTCGAAGTGTGGCGCAAGAGACGAGCGCAAGCGATCTGCCATTTTCATACTTCCTGGCAAGGCGCCGGTAGATAACTCCAAAACTATGTTTTATTCTATTCAAAGTCAAAGTGTCTTTATTCAGTTGGGTATCGATACACTCATGAACGTCAAAATTATAAAATGTCTCTATCCCCTTGTCCGAAAAAAAAGCCACCACTCAGAAGAACTGGCATTTATAAATGAAGAACAGGCTTGTAATAATTGAGCGGCATATTTCTTTTTTGCAAAAATTGCCATGGCACTTAGTGTATGTATAGCTTTCTAATTTATACTAATATTATCTAATCGATAGTAACTCTGCCTGTCTGCTTGTAGGTTTCATGGTTAAACGGCTGAACAGACCTTGTTGAAATTTAATAATTGGTTACAATATTTTACGAGAAAGGTTTATAGATACGAGTATACTATTACCTGAATAAACGCGAACAAAGTCGCAGGTAACAGCTAGTAGTAAATAAATGGTTAAACTTCGATCAATAGTTCTGAAGACAACCTACTGCTTAAAAACTTATAAATGTTACCTTTACAACAATAGCTCTTCTGCTCGCGGCATCGCATGAGTTTCATAGCCTACAGCACTCACAATTTGAATAATGTAGCTTTCTGATCGTGAAATATTTTTCAGAATCAGTTCAGTAATTTCGGAGATTACCCCGCACAAACAAACTGATAAACTCACAAATTTTAACCTAATTATAATTAGTTAAATAAAGGTAAAAATATATGAGTTTGTAAGTTTGTTTGTACGGGGTAATCTCCAAAACTACTGAACCGATTCTAAACATTATTTATCTGCCAGCTAGCAAGAATCGCTTTCCGCTTATACCTTGCGCCAAGTACTTAAGGTCCTCACCAAGATGATGTGGCGAAAAAATCCTATTCATGTATATTTGAATAAGGTTTCCGTTACATAGACGATGTTTTGTATTTTTTTTCCTGTTTGCTTGAACAACAGTTTGGAAGTTTCAGCGATGACAACATTCGCTTTGTCTTTTTTGAGAAAATTGATGGACAATTTTTCATGGTAAGTAAAAAAAATTCTTAGATTGCAATCTTTTGAAAAATTACGAGGACGCTATAAAAGTTACCTTTCTTTTTGTTTGTCGGGTAAATAAATAATAAATTCGGAACATTTCCACACACAGTCGCCTGACCCCAAACTAAGCAAAACTTGTACTATAGCTGCCAGAGACTGATATATCGTATATCCTATCCTACTAATATTATAAACGCGAAAGTTTGTAAGAATGGATGGATGGATGTTCGAGAAACAAACATAGATGCACTCGAAAACAGCCCTCCTTCTTGCGCAGTCGGGTAAAAAATTAACAGAATCACAAGGAGAGAAAGGGACAGAGACCTTAAACAATACACCCTATTACAATTTTAAAATAACTTTTTTTCACGACAATCCAAAAATAAATTGGATTCTAAAATTTATTTTTAATAGCGAAAGATTTTCCCTCTAAAAATACGATCACATTTAACTGTATCTGAGTTGAATTTCAAATGTTCACTTAAATTTGTTAAGGGCGATGCCTTTTTAAAATGTCTCGCCCCGTGTCTGAACTCAATGAACTCATTGAGACTCACCTACCCTTAATTTTAAAAGGGTGAATTATTTAATGTTTGAAGCAGCTAGTATTGGTTTTAAACAAATAAAAATGTATTATCTGTTAATCTTTCAAATTGTCAGTCCTATTTTATTTTATTTCATTTTACTTCAAATTTGTCTTTAAATTTCTAAATTTTACTTTGTTTTAGTCTGCCATTAATTTTGTGTAAGGACGTTCAAGTGGACGCCCGCGATACTGAGTTTTCCAAGTGCGGGGTCCACAGTGTTTGTAAATTGTGCAAATGGTTTGATAATAAATATATTTGTATTTGTATTTTGTATTTATTGCCAAAAAACTTAAAAACACAACTAAGCTACGAAATTATAAAATAATTTGACTGCCTCGGTGGCTCAGTTGGTAGTGACCCTGCCTTCTGAGCTTGGAATCGTGGGTTTAATTCCTACCTAGGGCAAACATTTAGGACATGTGATGTGATAAACATTTTGTGTTTGTTCTATGAGTGTTAATATCTATTTAGGTATTAACTTAAAAATATATGTATGTATTTCGATCGCTGCCAGCCATAGTACAAGCTTTGCTTAGTTTTAGGTCAGGCGACCTTGTGTCAAAAATATCTCGAATTTGTTTATTTAGTTAATTAAAAGTTTTTCTGTCATCGCCTTCATGTCATAAATAAACCAAAAATAATTTCCATACTAATAAACGTTGTTTATCCTCGGAGCAGTTATACAGTGTTCTGTCTTTTTCTTTCTTTTTAACTGACTTCCACAAAAGAGGAGGTTCTCAATTCGATTCGATGTTACGCGATTACTCCAATTGTGAATCGATTTTAATGATTATTTTTATGTTTGGTAGATCATACTTATCATATATCATATCCCATATCCCATAGATCATACTTAAGTAGTCTCATTTACATTTCATAAAAATCGGTCAAGCAGTTTTTAAAATATCAACGAAAATCTCTGAATTGTTTCCACGGTATTATTAAATTTAAATTCGATCGATACAGACAAAACATTGCATAACTATTCTGACGCTATACAACCTTTAATATTAAGAGAGCTAGTCTATCACGACATGGCATAATAATATACTCCGCTAGGTATAGCATTCAGAAACACGTAGTGACGTCAATCGATGCTGAAGCAAGACCGAAATAAGTCATTTGCAACAAGTTCGAAAGAGACGGATGATGATGACGTCATTGCGTGTTTGCTGAATGCTAGACCTTGTTTATTGGATCACGCCGTACGATAACATGTCTTTGACTTACTAGTAAAAATATATAAGCCCAGTATATTTAACCTAGGGTTGCCACGTCCCGACATACTCGTAGGCCCTCATTATACTAATGAATCCACGGACGCCGGAGGAATTAATTGCACGACGCAACCCTGCCTCGAGGGTCTACAGTACCAACTCATCTAAAAACTCGAATGAGGGCGCCACCATCGCATTCTCTCAACAACATTGACTGAAAGTTTTAGTTCTGGTATTTGGCCGTTTTGATGCACAAGTTGGTCGGTCGTTACTGCAATCGGTGACAACCCTATAATTTACTGAAGCTAGTGGGAGTAATTTAAAATGAGTTTATAATTTCGGTTGTGTATTTTCGGAGAAAATGAGAGAGTTAGGAAGTTTTGTACCTACCTAACTATAATTTGTTTTTTTTTTAACTCTGACGCGAAAACAAGAAGGTGTTATAAGTTTGACGTGTCTTTGTGTGTGTCTGTCTGTGACATCGTAGCTCCCGAACGGATGATAAGATTTGTTTTTTTTTTTTTTTAGTCGGGAGTGTTCTTAGCTATGTGTGATGAAAATCAGTGTCGGTTTTTTTTTTTAATTTTTAATTTATGTAATGGAAAAGATAATATGTACCTACTTGTTACCCGCGGCTCCGTTCGCGTTTATTCAGGAAGTAGTATCCAAATACCTTCCTCGTGAAATACTGTAACTAATTGTCAAATTTTAACGAGATCCGTTCAGCTGTGAAAAGCCTTCAAACAAACAGACAGACAGAGTTACTTTCGATTTTATAATATTACTAGCTGCGCCCCGCGGTTTCACCCGCGGTTAAAAAGTATCCTATATGCTATTCTAGACTGTAATCTATCTTTGTGCCAAATTTCATCCAGATCTGTTCAGCCGTTCTTGCGTGAAAGAGTAACAAACATCCATTCTTACAAACTTTCGCCTTTATAATATTAGTAGGATAGGATAGTTACATAATAATAACATAGATAATAATAGGATGGATATTATTATGTTATCTGTGTTTTATAAAAATAGCCAGTAACTTAAGTCAATTTTTTTGGTTTTCCCCCTGATCAGTCTTTTTTTAAAGGATTTTTCACCCAATATAATTTTTTTTTTCCCAAAGAAAGCCGTTTTTAATCAAAAATCTACTAATCTTTGCAACTCTGTGTTTGCTACAAAAACAGTAGTAGACTAAATCTAGTAAGGAATTTTGTATATTACTTTTTATAAAAAAAAAAACCTCACCTAAAACTTAAAAACACAAATTAATAAAAATCCCGAAGCTAATATTTTCCCCAATAGCCAAATCTTCACTAAAATTACGACATACTTTTTTCCCATTATCAATTTATTTTTCCCAAAATTGCGTAAAACTCCGCTAATCTGGCAACCTTGATCTACTGACTTCGTATGTATAATAATTACGTAGTTGTTCTCAGCAAAACAGCTCCCCGTTAGCCTTCCACAAGAAACTTCAATCTATCTGGGAATGTTAACTGAGGTTTCTAGCTCAAACAGTTACGTTTAGATGTGCTATAACATATAAACTATGCTGGTTCTATGCTGTAGACCTTGCGGCCGAAGTCTGTCCTCCTCTGCAAGTCGAATTCCTCAACCGATTCTCGTGAAATTCTGTGAGCAGGCTGAATAATTACAGTTTGTTTTATGCCGAGTCAGTTTTTAGAATTTTTTCAATTGAGAAGGTGCTCGTATGATGGTTTCAAAAATTTTTTTTTTTTTTACACTTCCACACACGGTCGCCTGACCCCAAACTAAGCAAAGCTTGTACTATGGCTGCCAGAGACTGATATATATACTTAGATAGATATTAACACCCAGACATAGAACAAACACAAATGTTCATCACATAAATGTTTGCCCTAGGTGGGAATCGAACCCACGCCCCCAAGCTCAGAAGGCAGGTTCACTACCAACTGAGCCACCGAGGCAGTCAAAAAAAAAAAATTCTCCATTTTCAAAATTATTTACGAGACCGGCACACTGGCCTTGATCTAACCGTGATAGATAGATAGATAGATAGATAAACTCTTTATTGTTCACACCACAGATAACAAAACAACAAGAGAAAAATAATGTTAAAACTTATTAAACCGTGCCGTGCTGGCAAGTGGAAAAACGCGCGCAGATGAGCTACCTCATGATCAAAAAAAACGAGGTCTGACATTCCGGGAGCAAACACGCAATGACGTCACTCGTCATCGTCAGCCGTCTCTTTCGAACTATTTATAAATGACTTATTTCGGTCTTGCTTAAGCTACGATGACGTCACTACGTGTTGCCCACGTGACCGGAATGTTATACCTGGCGGAGTATATTATTATACCATGAGTTACCTGTACATACTCGTAATTAATACTTAATTTTAGTCAACATAAGAAAGAAGCTTTTTGAAGCATTGTAGAAGAAATATAAAAAGTTCGTATTGGAGAAAAGGCTAGCCCTGGGAGCCTAACATGACGTCTCAGTGAGTGCTTTCGACGCTGAGCGAATATGGACCTTATCGCGCGGAGATACGATTAGCGGTCGCGCAGCGTCGACAACAAAACGGAACGGAACCATCATGGTAACAAGATGTCATGGTAGTCCCTAGTGTCAGTTTTTAGGCCACTGACATAATAAAAGAAAAAAGAAAAAATATAGAAAAAGGTGCAAAGCTCTCTTCCAGACAACTTTCGCTTAACCACATAATACAATACCATAATATATGCAAGAAAACCAATAATGTACGAAGCGTGTCCTAAAACGGTCCCTGGATAACCTTTTACCGATATAAGGCATCAGCTAATGGTTTTACATGGAGATTGACGCCTCAATCCGTCACTTGCGACACCCCTGGAGGCAGGGGTGCCACTCGCGTAATTTTCTATCCATCAATACCTTTACACCTACGTCAAGCATAATTTTCGTGGAAATTGCTTCAGCCAAGCTTTATTATTGAACTAGCGAGCCGCCCCGGCTTTGCTTGGTAACTTTAAATTTACGTGAAAAATTATCTAACTGATGGTGAAAGCCGCATCAAAATCCGTTGCGTGGTTTTAGAAGTTAACGGATATACAGACAGAGAGACAGACAGACACGAAAAGCGATTTTGCTTTGTACTACGTAGATAGAAGAAGAAAGATAGACAATTAGAGGAAGAAAAGAGATAAGATTATTTCCACAGCACGGTAGTGCACAATTCGCTAATACCGGGATTAAGGCCAAAATTTGAGACATGTTTCAAAATTAGAATGTTTCTGATGGTGCTCTTTTTCCTTATTTGTATATTAAGTATAAGAAATTAAAATTATGAAAATGTTTGATTTCCTTTTTTGATATTTCATATAAAAAGTGTACGTTTCCAAGGGTGCACATTTCCAGTAGAGCCTACTTTGAAAAATTTCCATTCACAAAAGCTAAAACATCTAGCTTGTGAATAAAAGCTGGTTCAAAATGACAGATGGAAACTAAAAATTGTAACAAAATTTGTCGGCAAACTAAATTGCTTTTACACGCCTATTGCCATCACATTTTTCACGACCGTTTTGCGAATGGCGCCAAACGCCAAACGCTAACGTGTGTCACTGTCACTGCCATACAGTTAACAAAAACACGCACGTGTCAGTACCCCTGACGTGTTAAAAACTATCAACTAACTAACGCATGAGACCGATAGCACTATCCGTCAATGTGTGACACCCCTGGGAGTGATTAGGGATGCGACTTTGATTAACGATGCCGCCGCTACGCTGCTAGTTTGATTATGCTATATGAATAAATGTCAACTAGGTGAATGTCAAACAAGATTTACGATTTTGCCGAGAAACATTGGCCTAATAACTTAAAAATAAAATTACTATGGAGCGTCCAAGCATTTGCGCTCGTTGCTAAATAAGGCTTCGTGCTAACTTAGCAAACTGTTAGCGGCTAACAGTTTACCTCCAGTTAGCCACCCTATATAATTTAAATGGCATGTTCTAACAGCGCGTACTGAACGCAATTCGCGGGATATTACTAACTAACTCTTTCAGTGAGCGGCCGATTCGCATGTTTGCTACAGCTTACCTCTTGCTTAACATTGAGTTTGTCCAATACGCAACTCAGAGTCAGCCAGCGCACAGTCAGCACCTCACTGTTCGCTTAGTTAACTCAGGACGAGGCCTAGAACTATACGGTTCGCACAACGCTGTCACATTTTTGACAGGTGAATTTAATTTGACATTCACAAGAGACTAGCAAAAAACTGTCGTAAGCTTGAAGAAAAGTCTCTGTACTTAACTAGGTGGCGTGGTCTTGTATGAACAACATGTCACATTTGACACATACTGTAGAATCTATCAACTTTGACAGGTAGACAGATAGCATAAAACAAAACTGCTCCCGATAAAGGCTGGTTTACACGTCAATAATTACAGCTGCGAGTTGTCATCCTGGCAAGTTTGGTTGTTATACGCGTTTGGACGCGATACTTAACTACCTGTTACTTAATACTCAGCTGTCAGATTTCTAAAGTTGCCACAGTAATCATTAACGTGTAAACGAACCTTAATTGCCTTTTTATTGGTCAGTGGCTCTCCATAATTATCCAGCTTTTAACTTTAATTTTGCAAATCGATAAATTGTACATTTTGAACATTTTTGAGGACCATTTACTCCGAACGTCCTTAAGGCAATCTTTTGACATTATGACACGACTCAGTTTTGGCAAAAAGTGTGATACCATCATTATTCTATCGAATGAGCGACTTGTCGATATATGATGAGTTGTACGTGTCCCATCCCTATTGTAGTCCAAGAGCCAATGGCCAAATGACGGCTTGCGTTAGTGTAGTCGCATGCTAATGCCGCGCGTGACGCGAATAGTAAGAAGCAAAACTAGATGAAAATTATTAACAATGTACTGTGTCAGGTCAGTAAGGACGCTCAAAATGAAAATATTACTAATGACTCTGAGAGCTGTAGATATAGGCCTCGCAGCTGACGTCTGTCCGCCTCTACAGGTCGCATTCCTCAACCAATTTTCTCGAAATTTTGTGAGCAGGTTCGCTAATTAAATAATTTTTTTATCAAGTTTTTTTTTTTCAAAATGACGGAGTTTTGACTTTTTGTAGAGAGTATATTTCTCCATCATAATTCCTGAAAGACGCAATTGCCCTATAGACGCATTTGCCTCAGTTGACTTTATATATTTTTGTGATTTGTGACATGCCAATTGGATAAGTTGACTATTATCTTATCTTTTTATGTATTTGACTTCTGTTAAAAGTTTTGATGAATTTCGAATGATGCACTTATGGAATCTTATCTGAAATAAATGATTTTGATTTTGATTTGATTTTGATAATCATAAAATAAAAAAAGTCTCGCACAATGTGGTGTGGCAATCTCACATTACTTGTAGAAATTACTTAAAAACATTAAGACATTTTTCACTGTTCACAAAGAATTGTGTAATATTTTGATAATATAATAGTTCGAGAATATAATATTTTGCGAACATAATATTTTGCGAATGTAATAATATGAGAACAAAGAAACGCGACCTGTATAAGTATTCGGACATACGAAAGCATTTAGTCGAAGGTTCAACGATGTACGGCGATGAAGCTTTGAAGACGCTTGCTAACGCTCGCTCCGCCGATTATTACTAGCTAGTAGTTCGCCTCGAACGGATATATCAATCGGTGATCGAAATTTACTCTTTTACCGAATTTATTAGCTAACCTTAAGATACTAACTGCGCTCTACGGTGTTCTGGCGTGATTGAGTAACAAACATCCATCCATCCATCCAAATTTCGCATTTAAAATATTAGTGTGATTAATTATCAGTTTTACATACATTTTCTTTGACGTCGGCGTCGGCTGTCATCTGCGACAGCCAGCCATATCTATTCAGGAAGAGCCACAAAACAGGGTCCATATTATGGATCCCATACAAACAGGACCGTCAATTAGTGGCTGTAGCGTGACGACAACACAGAATGACAACTTCGTGCAAACTTCAACTTTGACATCTGACTTTTAGTGACATTGACATTTGGTAAAGGTTTTTTATTTGGTAAAATAGATAATAATAATAAATAATAATCAATAATATTAAAAATAAAAAAATATACAAAAGGCAGTGATTCTAGACACGTGCCGTATTGTCAGGAGGTTCCTCACTCTGCAGCCCTAACCACCGGTAGCTTGGGCCTCGCCCCGCTGCCGGCGGCACCCTAGTTTTTAAGTTTTTTATAGTATTTGTTTTTAAATTCATTTATTGTGAAAAACTTAGAAATTAAGAAGACAAATAATAATAATAAGCAATAATCCGGCCTACGATGGGGCACGTTTGTCAACAGAACACCCAAACACATAATTAACATAAAATTAACTAGTTAACATCATTATTTTGTTTAAGCTACTTCATAAGAGCATTAAACTAATGTTTCAAGTTGAAAGTCTCTGTATTGTGACTACACTATTAATATACAGGGTTATAGGTAACTAACCAAAAACCTCTTAACGGTTCATTGTACTCATCAATATGAACAACTTTTACTATGAAGCCAATCCTGTAATCGCGAAAAAAAAACAGCTGTTCCATACAAACAGTTCATTGGCTTGAGACAAAATGTATGGAACAGCTGATTTTTTTTTCGCGATTTCAGATTTCGCCCCATAGCAAAAGTTGTTCACATTGATGAGTACAATAAACCCTTAAGAGGTTTTTGGTAAGTTACATTTAACCATGTATAGGTAATATGTTATATTATGACATGACTAGCAACCCGCCCCGGCTGCGCATGGTATTTAGGTGCCTACTTGTAAACCTTCCTTGAAACATTATCCAACCGATGGTGAAAACCGCATCAAAATCCGTTGCGTGGCTTAATCAATATCAGTTAATAATAAATATCAGGACCCTGCACACACAATCGTCTGACCCCAGCCTAAGCAAATCTTGTACTATGGCTGCCAGACACTGATATAAATACATATAGTTTTTAAATACATGCTTAAATAGATATTTACACCCAGACATAGAACAAACACAAATGTTCATCGCATAAATGTTTGCCCTGGGTGGGAATCGAACCTACGCCCCCAAGCTCAGAAGGCAGGTTCACTACCAACTGAGCCACCGAGGCAGTCAAAGGAGGAGTTATCGGAAATATAGACAGAGAGACAGAAAAACGCGGAAAGTGACTTCGTTTTTATACAATGTAGAGAAGAGAAGGAATGAATTACATTGCTGTCTGTATTCCCGAGTGAAAACTGTCAAAAACTGCGCGACTTGAACTACTGTTGCCCTCATTCTGTGCCCATCCCTAAACTAGGGTTGTCACCCATTACTTTAATTACATCTCCGTGACTAGACCCTTGCTCATAATTCATAATTTTATAGTATGTAACTATACGCGCGTGTTATATTTTAGCCTATAATTAATGGGCCCAAAGATGGATGACACCGTTTTAGAGCTAAATTATGTTTTCGCCGACGTTTAAATATGATTGGTTAACTCAGGTCGTAACTTATGTAAGTTAGGTTACTTTAATATGTTCGAGTAATTTCGAAAATTTGACAGACGATGTATAAGCTGTTCTTTATCTTTATCTTGAGGTTTAGGTATATTTCGCTTTTTTTTTTTGGAAAAAAAAACTTTGAACAGACAAATAAAACCCCATAGTTTGGGTTTGAAAAAATGCTATACATAAACAAGTATCAGAATTAAAAATAAAATGTAGTAAAACACAACTTGAAACTGTATGGCTGTATGATATTGACTGTATCATAGCATTATTATGGTATGGTTATGACTCTCCAGATATAAAGAAAAAATCTAACTTCTCCTTGCAATTTAAAATCGCCAGGCCGTTTAGACTGTAGAGCGTGGATTAAGACATCATACATACATACATACTTAGTATGCATACTTAGATGGTCTTCTTCGGCAGTCGGAAATAATTACCTGCAATTTTTTAACGGTATCTTACTTCGCAACTTGTTTTTGTACTTCCTACTACGCATTCTTATCCTGTATCAGTTAACAATATAAACCAACCAACTTAATTAATCAACTTAAATTTAAAAATATTTTCCGAGCGAAACGAGGTATCAGATTCTACTGGGACAATTTGGAATGTTTGTCCGACGATAACTAGAGTATCGTTAAACCGATCTTCACAAAATTTTGCAGACATGTAGTTTATCTTAACATAATTTTTAAGTTCGTAAATGACCTAAATCGAAGGAAGAATTGTGGAGATATGTGAGGTCTCCTTTCGAAGCGAACTAACATAACAAACCAACAAAAAAAACAAACAAACAACCTGGCAGAGGTGTAATACAACACCCACACTTCACCGGACGACATTCAGTCCCAAATGTGACGGTGTGAGCCTGTCGCCATACGCCGGGCACCAGTCATGTAGCAGATGACTTACAATACGCACATGTGTTCACACAATGAACAAATTGGTGCGTGCCGTCGGCTGTGTTCGAACCCGCTCCCTCTGGCTTGAGAGGCGGGCTTTCTCCAACTAGGCTATCATCGCTCATTATTTCAAAGGGAACTACTAGTTATTAATGCGTCTCTGTCTGCTGCAAGTTGCAACACAGCTCACTGTTGCTCACATTTTTTGTGAATGTTATATTAAACCAATGAAATATTTTGAATTTGTAATAAGTCAATTTTCTTTGTGAACAGATCCCCCAAACGCTCCAATCATCACCGGCTACGTTCCCGGAACCACGCTGATCGCGGGGACCGTCCAGAAGCTGCTCTGCATGTCGACCGGCGGGAACCCACTCGCCACTCTCACGTGGTTCAAGAATGATAAGAAGGTAACAGAGAGACAGAAAGAGAAAAGGCGTTGCTAGAGAATGAAGAGAAAACTTCAAAAAAAGGTTGCGTTTGACCTTAATGTTAAGCACAGTAGTACTTGTATTTTTGGAAAAAATAATATGTATGTAGATGTATCTAGAATTCTAGATCAATATAAATCAAAAAGGTATCCACATAAATAACTACCTCAAAATCTTCTGTAGCAAAAAAAATATATTAATAAGTCACACATTCTAAATTGAGCTTCTATAAAAAAAATCCTTTGTGATGTATTTATGGCTAAGAAACTGTAATTATAATGAGTCACTAAAGTATCATCATCATGTCAGAACGAAAGACGTCCACTGCAGGACAAAAGCCTCGCCTAATGATCTCCACAACGATCGGTCCTGCTCCTGCCCGCATTCAGCGGCTTCCCGCGACCCGAGCTAGATTTTGTCGGTCCATATTGTGGGAGGCCTTCCCACGCTGCATCTTCCGGTTCATAGTCGCCACTCGAGAATCTTCCTGCCCCATCGGCCGTCGGTTCTACGGGCGATGTGCCCGTGTTATAATAATAATATAGTAACTAAAGTATGATGAGTTGTTATTTTTTCTTCTTTTCAACCCTCTAAACATTATCGTTTTCTCCCAGGTTCATTCAGTAACGAAAACTTCAGAGAAGTCCGTGTCGGCCGAGATATCGATCCTGACCAACGTGACTGACAACCAGGCGCAGTACCGGTGCGAGGCGACCAACAGCGCCACGGAGATACCACTGTTTGAGACCGTCACGTTAAACGTACACTGTGAGTATCTTTAGCGTTAAAAAAAATACGTCCTTTATTATGAAAAAATCTGAATAGTTATCGAACCTGCTCACAAAATTTCACGAGAATCGGTTAAGGAGTATGACCTGTAGAGGAAGACAAAGATCTGGTTCAGAAATCCAGACAGATTTGAACATCCGAAAGCATTTTTGTCGAAGCTGAGTCATAGACGCTCGCTAACGCTAAATATAATGTCAACAGAAAAATATCTTTATTTGAAAGATTGCTTATCAAAACGAGATTCACAGACTTCAATTCGACTTTGCTTTGATAGAAAGTTCAATTTTCCGGGCGAGATTCTTGAACTTTGCATCAAAGTAATGTCAAAGTGCGGTCTGTGAATCTCGCCTTAAGACCTTTCAAATGACCACATGCCTAAATTCCAAAGATACATAAACTAAATTGATTTTTAATTCCCTTTTCAGACCCTATTTACATTCAAAGACATCAATTTTTTTAGAAAGTTCAATTTTCCGGGCGAGATTCTTGAACTTTGCATCAAAGTAATGTCAAAGTGCGGTCTGTGAATCTCGCCTTAAGACCTTTCAAATGACCACATGCCTAAATTCCAAAGATACATAAACTAAATTGATTTTTAACTCCCTTTTCAGACCCTATTTACATTCAAAGACATAAATTTTTTTTTCTGCATTTTGAAGCCACTTATGTTATCTAGACCTGTGTGAAATTTCAAGCTACTAGCTTTTACAGTTTCTGAGATAATCAGCTCTCACCTAAAGACAGGCAGACATCGGAATCTCACCATAATATTGTGTGTTTTAGGGTTCTGTACCAAACTGATAAAAAGAAACCCTAAAGGTGCCTTTCCACTAGAAGATGAGCGGTGCGAGGATATGTAGCGAGGAAAAAATCAACCAATAGAATCACTTTATTTACACAGCAAAGTGGTCCAATTGGTGGATTTTTTGTACTATAAAAGACAATCTGAGACGACTATTTTTTATTGCACGCCTGTTCCATGAAACTGATGATTTTTGTCCCCAGTCGCGCCAGAGACAGTGAAAGTGCGAGCTGATCCCGAGGAACTGAAGCCTGGTATTGAAGCCACGCTCAAGTGCGACGCCGCGTCGAGTAACCCACCAGCAGTTCTGTCCTGGTGGAGAGATGGGATACCTGTCCAGGGTAAGTTGTCAGGAAGTAGATTTTATCCTATTTTTTGCCTACTTCCTATCCTACTGTAGAATGCGAATGAAATGCGACCAGTAGAATGGCAGCCATCAGGGGGGCTATTCCTACGCGTGTGATGAGATGAGATTTTGTCTTGGTCACTCTCACACCTATGACTATTCAAATGAGAGCAACAAGGACGAAATATTAGGAGAAGGAGAAGGAAGATTAGGAGAGATTGAATCTCACTCCGTAAGAATAGCCCTATGGGACCGAAACCCGGACATACGAAAGCATTTTTGTCAAAGCTGAAGTATAGAAGCTTCGCTCACTAACGTCGCTCGGACGATCATAAGGGTAAAAGTTTGAGAATTTGCTACTTCTTCATGTTCAAACGGATAGATGGATTTTATTTAAATTTAGAATAGAGGAAACTGAAATCCTGGATTAACACATAGGCTGCTTTTAAACCGCGGATAAAACCGCAGGACTCAGCTAGTTTTCTAATATTGTGGCCGCGCGAAATTCTCGAGTGCAATTAGTTTGTTAGTTTCACGTTGGTTTCCATAGTCAACGTTTATTTACGTATCAAGTCTCGATAGTGGTCCACGAGATTACAGAATGCACCATTGTTTGACGATAGACAAAGCGGTCGCCGACATAAAAGTTGTATTTCAACTTTCAGTGTAATAGAAAATCTACCAAAGCCAAGTCAAGCAAAAAAAAAAAGTAAAAGAAGTATACCAATTCAATTTAACCAAATAACTACATATGATATATGTATGTACATCAGAACTACATTTTTTAACGTATATTTCGTCCAACAGGCCTCCCAATGCAGCAGAAGAAAGGCCTCCACGGCGGCACGGTCTCCACGATCGAACTGAAACTGAACATCAGCAAGGACCTCAACGGAGCCGTCTACACCTGCCAGGCGACCAACGAAGCGTTGGGCCGGAGCGTCAACGACGCGTTACCTCTTAAAGTTCTCTGTAAGTTGCTAAGCTTTTAATTCTTACCCCGAATCCACACGTTAGTCCTAGCGCAGGGCCGAATTTAAAGGTTTGGGGGCCCTAGGGCAACAAAAGGAGGCCTCTAATTATTTCTCAAATAAAATGAGTCAAAAATATATTGCAATTTTATTCATTGCAAAACATTTTTAATTTCTTTTTTTAATCCCTATTGTGGGGTTTTTATCCCTATTTAATCCCTAGTAATCTTTTGTGGAGGCCCCAGGGCTGTAGCCCCGCCTGCTCTCCTCTAAATCCGACCCTGTCCTAGCGTTTGGAGCCGACCTTAGGGCGAGATTCACAGACCGCACTTCGACTTTAGTTTGATGGAAAGTTCAACTTTCCGGGCGAGATTCTTAAACTTTGCATCAAAGTAAAGTCGAAGCGCAGTTTGTGAATCTTGCCTTTAGGTACGGCAGCAGTATAGATCTGATTCTTTTGTAAGCTGATTCTTGAGCAATCGAAATTAATTCTGCTCCCTTCTATTAAAATTCTTTATTGTTATGTATTCTTGATGAATGGAGGAAACGTACTTATTGTACCGACCTCACTTATGTGGGATATGGGTAGGAAGATGATTATTATGTATTCTTCTTCTATATTGTGACGGAAGCGCAAGTTTCGCAAAAATAAATTGCTGAAGTGCTAGTCCACTTCTGATTGGGCTATTCCTGTTATATTTATATGGAAGTGAAAGAAAACTCATGGATGTCTAGTAATCCTGTAATTATCATGAAATTATATTTTAATTTGGAAGGAATTCTTCATTACAAGGATTTATTTTATTTTTAACAATGAGCAGAATAAAATCCATCGAAATATAATCAAATGAAAACCTACACAGCTCGATTTACAATACGGTCCATAAAATTAGTTGCTTGTACCGCATCTTCCTCACAAAAGTAGTCTTTAGTTGATCGAAGTAAAAATATCTTAAATTACAACACAATACAACAACTTTTTATTAAAAGCATAAACAAAAATTCAAAAAGGCTCAACTATTTTATTATTGAGCGGCCTTATCGCCCAAAGCGATCTCTCCCAGCCCAGGCAATCTATTGACCAAATTTTTTTTACAGACGCGCCAATTTTCGACGAATCGACTCCCTACACGACGGTCGGCGTAGAGAACGAGCCTCTCATCATAGTGCTCCGAGCTGACGGCAACCCGTCCAGCATCACATACACCTGGACCAAAGACGGGCTTCCGATCACGCAGTCTTCTTACAGCAGCTCCAGTAAGTACACACACATACATATAGTTCTAAATAGGACATAGTAGAGTGTTCCGGATTGGCAGAGGATCGACAGAACCGCTAGTGTTGCAGATGTCCATTGGCGACTTCTTATTTTTAAAAAAAGTTAAAAAGTTAGCCACTATTATTAAAAAAATAGTGCTCGTACAGGGTTATCAGGAATATATCAGGTTACTAAGCCGAAAGGGAGCTAACGAACTCTGTATAGCGGAGCATTTTGGCTTAGCAATAAACACTTAATTTTTATTTGGTCGAGTCAGACTGATGTACTTAAGGCACAAAGAAGATCACAATGTAAAGGCTACTTTTTTCGGAGTTCATAATGAACGCCGACCTGTCTTTGGCTGGCTGAGACATCGCATGAGCAAAATCATTGAGTCAGACCTGCACGAGCTCCAAATTCTCTGCTGACGAAAAAGAACGCAAGACTTGAAGTAATGGCATTCTTTAGTTTTGGAGTCAACAAAGTACTCGGCTTATTTTACTGCACGTTTAATTGCATGGTTTTCATGTGGTCTTAACTTTATTTATTTGATACAGATGACAGAATAATCTCTGAAGGCAGCATGCTGAACATTACAAAGTTGTCCCGTCACGATGCCGGTGTCTACACGTGCGAGGCCACCAACTCGCAGGGCGCTGCCGTCGCCAACATCACCATCAACGTGCACTGTAAGTGTATTGGAAGCCTCATGACATCTCTAGTAGTCTACTACATTGTAACTTGTAGTATTAATACTAGAGAGAACAACACAATATATATTATGTATAAGGCAGTATAAAACGTTACGTACGTTTTGTTTTCGATGCTGCGCGACCATGAATCTTATTGCGCGGCGATACGATTCGCGGTTGCGCAGCGTCGAAAACTAAACGGAATTATCATGGCAATAAAATGTCATGGTAGGCCCCTTGTAACTCTCTGTCTCGCATGCATCTAGTACTATCTACTCTGATTTCTTAGGCTAGCCGTCTATAGGAACTAGATCGATACGACTAGTCCGTAGTCAGTACGAACTTACTTTTCATACTGCCTTATCTTCTTCTTAATTTATATAAATTACGTGTCACGTTGTTTGTCCGCTATAGACTCCTAAACTACTTAACCGATTTCAATCAAATTTGCACACCGTGTGCAGTTCGATCTAACTTAACAGATAGGATAGCTTACATATATTTATATATATAAATAATAAACACGAACGAAGTTGCGGGGTGACAGCTAGTACATAATATATAATGTGTTGTTCTCTCTAGTATTAACACTACAAATTACTATATCTTATACCTTTAAATGAGCAATTCTTGTATATATATATATATATATATATAATTGGAATCTCGGAATCGGCTCCAACGATTTTCTTACAAATTAGTATATAGGGGGTTTCGGGGGCGATAAATCGATCTAGCTAGGAATCATTTTTAGAAAATATCATTTTATTCGTGTTTTATCGATAATCAATCTCAACTGAAAAATATGACTCTTCCTGACATCTATTGGCGAATAATAATACTACTATTTTTTGTGAGCAACTAATTGCTTTAACGACACAACAGCAGATGGCGTTGTTAAGTAACACGAAGTCAATGAGTGTTTGCTTTGAGGTTAGACTAAAATCAATTGTTTATTATCCAAAAAACACAATTAAAAAATAAAAAAAAATACCGAGCAAAGCTCGGCCATCCAGGTACTAACAAATAATACTACAAAGAATCAAGCCCTTTTAAAAACACATATTAAGATAATAGTAACTGTATCTGTTCAGTCCATTGACGAATAACAATTGACAAATCATAGACTTACTCGTACACACATGATAAACAACGAACGGAACGCTCGCACGCGTGTGCCACAAAAAGTAATAAATTCAGCTGCAGGGACATCAATGTTTATTTATCTGTGGTTCACTGTGACGGTCACACGTAATCAACTGTTCGTGCTAATTTTGTTGTACTATGTTCAAACTTTTGTTTTTTGTCTAGATCCGGCGTCAATCAAGTCAGTTTCGCAGAGTGGAATCGCGGATCCCAAAGAAGATGCCGTACTGTCTTGTACAGCTATAGGTAAAAAATAGCAGTTTTGTATTGAAAATAAACTTGCAGTAAGCCGTGATATTTACGTGAATCCTAAACAGCCTGCGCAGAAGCAACTCCAATCATGTCATCTCATTCGCACAATCGCACAATATTGCTAGCGCGAGTGAGATGACCTTATTAGCATTGCTTCGCTTAGATTCGTTTCTTGATAGACGCGTCAAGCGTTAATGGTTATCCTTTTGGTTTAGTTGATAATAGTGTGATGATTTTACGCAGGTAACCCGCTTACTTCGGACCACATCAGATGGGAACGTAAAGGGTACTCTATAACCCGCGAGCAAGTCAGCTTCGACTCTAGGAACGCTACCAGCTACCTCACCATCCGCGAGCCGACGCGAGCTGATGTCGGAAACTTTCAGTGTGTCGTTGATAATGGTAAGACTATCATCATTTACATCGCTATTAGGTAGAACTCCCATAATTTTTTTATGGAGGGAATTCTTCGCAAATTACCCGGATGCTATGGGGTACAGCGGCATTGCATTGGATCGTACCCAGTACTTTAACTAGCCTTTTCAGCGGCCAGTGAGAGCTTACATAACTGGTCCTGAGCATTTTTGCGTTCCTCCAATGCCTGCGTCCAGCACTTGCGTACCGCTGGCAGCACCTTAATTACGGCGCTGATTGTACCAACTAAAACATTGCCGGTGACCAAACTTCGTGGTTGATGGACGACTCCAGGCTTCAGAAGAACAAATCAGACAGTCAGCACCGCACTTTAGACACGCTACATGCCACCGTTATGCCTTTGCATACGACAATGTAGGGCAACACGACATTGTTGTGCTCCTACTTTAACAACCCTAGTTTGTTACCCGGCTTTGGCATTATAGAACTTTCCTAAATCTTCTATCCCGTTTTAACTGTAGGCATCGGCGGTGAGAGCAAGCAGGACGCGATGCTGGTCGTCAAATTCAAGCCCGAGATGGACTCCGCACCTAACCTTGCCAAGGCAGCCTCCAACATGGGCCAAGTTGCGCGATTAACTTGCAAGTAAGTTACTAAATAGACCAACTCGGTCAAATAAGCTTTTCTTGGAATCGTGTTTAACCATTGTACAGTTGATGTGACAATGAACAAAAAAACGTTAATATTGATCAAATTTCAAGTCAGTATCTTTGTCAAAACATTCTCTCTCTCTCTTTGCCTGACTATGTGTTCCACAGAATGGTGTCATCAGTCCTCATGTAGGCTTTGAATCTTAAACTCCAGTCTAGCCCCTCGGCCTAACAACTTTTTAACCCCCAGATGCAAGGCCGCCCCAGCGCCAAACTTCACCTGGTCGAAGCACGGCGCCAAGCTCCCCGTCAACGCCTCCACCAAGTTCTTCGCGGAGTACCACAAGCTGGACCCGGTGACCTACGTCTCGGTGCTGCTCATTAGCGACATCAACACCTCGGACTACGGCACGTACGAGTGTGGTGCGAGGAACGACCTTGGCTTCTCGACTACGTCGGTCAAGTTGGATATTACTAGCGCCCCTGGTTAGTATGTTGCTTGATCAAAAAAAATAAGGTCTGGCATTCCGGAAACCAACACTTGATGACGTCAATCGTCATCGTCATCCGTCTCTTTCGAACCATTTAACTTATTTTGGTATTGCTTAAGCATCGATTACGTCACAACGTGTTGCCAACGTTACCATTTTTTGGCTCAGAATGCTGTTATTGGCGGAGTAGTTGTATTATTATACCATAGTTTATTGCATCTTTTTTATTTGGTTTCATTGAGTTATATGGCTGATATTGCTACGTCGACTAAAAAGGGGACTGAAGGAACGGTCTAGCTATTTGGAATAACCCAAACCTCCAAGCCAATAAATGAGATAACTCCAACGGGTTGACGACTTGGAATGGAAAACATATAGGGACCAATAGCCATTCTGCCTTGTAGTACTGCTTGCAGGAGTGCGAAGCAGGATGTAGCTCACACACCATCCTGCCTTGCATCCTGCATGTATGATACGTACGCGTCATTGCCGGACGCGATGCAGAATACGACAACACTCGCCATCCTGCATGAAGTGGCAATGACATGCACGATGCTAAGCAGGATAATGATTAATGACCTTAAGTTCTGGCTTATTTGAAAACATTAAAATGTAGCTATATCATTCTTCTGTTTCTATTAGTAAAAACCAGTTTTAGCATGAAGTATTGTTTAGTGAGATGGCAATAGAATCGAGGCCATGGAGGCCTTATTCCTACAATTCAAGACGTTTTCTGGTCTTTGTCTCTCTCGTTTGAAAGGTCATAGGAATGAAAGTGACCAGATCTCATCTCACGCATCAGGAATTGGGGGCCAGGTCATTGCCAGAAACTCATTCGTTCCTCCATTCCAGATCAAGTAATATCGCTGACGGTGACCAACGTGACGCACAACACCGTGACGCTGCAGTGGATCCCAGGGTTCGACGGCGGACTCTACTCCTGGTTCCGAGTCAGATACAGGTAAACCACAATCGGCGTCGTATCTTTTTAAACCACCTTCAAAAAGGAGGAGGTTCTCAATTTGGTTCTATTTTTTTTTTTTGTTACCTCATATTATAACATCGTAACCGATTTTTCAAAAGATTTTCTTATTTGAAAGGACGTGCTTACAGATTGATTCCATTTTCAAGAATAAAAATACTGCAAGTTATTTAATTTACAATACTTTTAATCATTTCTAAAACAAAGCCTTATGTTTTAGGAAAATCTACGAAGAATCGTACAAGTACGAGGACGTAGTCCCGAAGAACGCGACAACGTTCACCGTCGGCGGCCTGGAACGGAACACGGACTACGTGTTCTCCGTCATGTCCGTCAACAAGATCGGACAGAGCAAGTACCGACCGGACGACACAAAAGTCACAACATTGAGTGAGTATATCCCATCCATGATCCAAAAAAACAAGGTCTTCCGAGAGCCAACACGTGATGACGTCACCCGTCATCTTCAACGTCTTTTTCGAACTATTTGTAAATGACATATTCCGGTCTTGCTTAAGCATCGATAGACGTCACTACGTGTTGCCCACGTGACCATTTTTGACTCGGAATGCTGTACCTGGCGGAGTATATTATTATACCATGATCCTATCATTACAGTCTTTTACGTTCCACTGGGACATCGAACTAAAGGCAAAGTCAAAGTGTTTATTGCGCGTTATGGTAAATGTTTGGGGTATTGCCGTGTGGAGTGGGCCGGCTTATTCTTTGGTAACATTTTTTTTTATCTTTGAGATAAAACTTACCCTATGTCTAGGGTGATAGAGTAGTTATCCACGCTGGCTCAGTGCGGCTGGCTCAGTTGGTGGATGTCAAAAGTCTTTCGAATTATTAATACTAGGACATGTCTGTTTCCTCATAAAATATGTATCCTTCACCGTAAGAGTACGTGTCATATTAAAATGCAAAAAGTTCATTGGTGCACGGCCAGGTTAGAACTCACGACCTTCGGATCGAAAAGCGCGGGTATCCCACTCGGCCGACACGGCTCTACCCCACTAAAATAGTATTAAAATTCATATCAACTAATATAAGTGTAGTGTCCGAGTAGTGGCTTTTGGCTCCGAACAAGGCGGTTGAGTCATTTTTATAGCTTTGACGTTCTTACCTTTAATCTTTGATACCAAATTAAATAAAGACATTTTAACTTTGACTTTCTAAAAACAGTTTAGGCACCACAAACGGAGAATGAACAATTTTCCGTCTACGTTAAGAGCAGAGGACCTAATTCTCAAAATGTCTACGAGGTAGAAAAAAATCCTACCTCACCAAAAAAAACCTATACGCAGTGTATGGAAAATATTTAATGATGATTGTTATTTTCAACCTTACCACCTTATAATAAAGCTTACCTAATTTCACGCCGCCCAGACCTACTCCCGTCATCAGTACAGTCGAGCTCAGAAGAGTACAACTCCTACAACGTTCCCGGAGTGTTCATAATAACTGGGACGATTGTCGGCACAGCACTTATATTGATGAATGTACTGATGATCGGATTCTGTCTGCATCGGAGGACGAATAAGAGGATACGAGGTTTGATATTTTGAACCGTATGTCTGGAGTAGAAAGGTTCATTTTTGTATGTTGTATTGTTGCTCGGATTTTTTTTTCTTAGATTTAAAATTAAGTTTTTTTTTTTTAATTACTTATACTAAAGCGATTTTCACACTGCTTCGTGCCACGCGACGTGACATTGTCCGGGACGATGATTGAAAAATCTCCCGCGCGGAGAATCGTTGTCAATGCTATAGTTATCGTCGTGTGGACGGAGGAGTGTGAAAACCGCCTTAAAAGCTAAACTGAGTGTGAATTAAAGAAAAAAGCTTTTAAGAATGACTTCAAGTATTAGTTTGACAAGACAGCTCCGAAAAAAATAAATCTAAGAAAAGTCTAATACCTATTTAAAAGCTATTAACCTAAGTAAGAAGTATTGTTTAAAAGTTTCTTAAAAGGTGTAAATTTTTTTTTCAATTCTACTTTCCACTTTACAATCTGTAGTTTAAAAATCTAGTATTTTTAGATTGCTTTTAAGAATAAATTTAAAAAGCAATTAAGCATTTTAAGGACTCCCTAAATGAACAAAAGTAAATTACTGGCCACTTGCATTGAGAGTAACTACTCCAACCATTGTCAAGTTTTCTCGGAACCGGCCCGCTTTTGCAAATTCTTGCGGGCAATGCTTTATTTTTACTGCATATCGAATGCTTTAAATTAATTCGATGCAATCTTTTATCTATTTATCTGACAGAAATTTTAGCAGTTCTTTTTACTACATTGAAATATTTCCATCGTAGATATTTTTAAACATTTACAAAAAATATATGACGTTATAACGATTGTAACTTAGTTTGTTGTTAGTAATGTTATTTGTTATATTGAATGTAACCTAATTTGTTTTTCCTCCTAATACAGTTAACTTTGGCATGTTCGTTGATTTTATCGAATAAATGAATAATGGACGTAATAAGGTCATCAGTCGTGCGGCTCGCAATAAAAACCCCAGCGGGCCGTGCATTGGGTCGCCGTGGGCCAAATGAGTCCCGCCCTAATGGCCATTCTCTCTAAGTGTATTGCATTACACCGGACTCAAATTCGTTTAAGTCCATTCTACTTCGTTCCATTGCTGCCTTTTAAAATGCAATTATATATTTTCCCTTGCTTGAATGTGGCGAATTAATCTTTGATGAATTTGGAGTACCTATCGAGTACTAATTTTTGATGAATTTGAAGTACCACTAATGGATTTCATGTTTTAATATTCACCTATATCATTTATTCAGTTCAAAATTTTAAATTAAATACAAATGCAATTACAACTACAACAATTACAATTATTAGTTAATTTGTAATACACTTATTACAATACATTAAAATTAAACAAAAGTCACGTATGTAACGTATATATTTTTTTAATTGAATTAATTACCTACCCTTACTGTACCCAACGCCTCCATACCATGACCTCACATTGGGTAACTTTGGGTCCAATCTTGGCTTCAATTAGAAATAGCCAAAATTAAACCTTATTACTGCGTAAACTGGTTTCAATTTCAACTTTGTGTCAAAAAACTGATACACACATTGGTATATTGACCCCAAGACCTAGACTGGTGCAAATATGACCAATGCGTGTTCGCGGCATAACGCTGGCCATATTGCCGGGCTAGATAGCAATGACCAACCTTTGAACAAGGTACGAGCCGAAGCGGAACTCACATGTCATCTCCCTCAATTTCCGTCCTACCATGAAGACTAACCTTTTCTACTTTTAAATTAAATTAAAAAGTTAAAACTAAAAGTTATTTAGACTTAAATAGTAAACTAAAAGTTTACATATAAAAAAGTTTAATTGAAGATAAGTTATACGCGTGCAAAATAAAAAGTACCCATATATTAAAAAAATTCCATACAAAAGTTAAATAACATTTAATCCAATTACATTTAAAGTTAAAATTAACCAAAGTTCAAAACATTCTCAAACAAAGCATTCTCAAATTCACGCTAATTTAGCAATTTTAAATTAGACTTACTCTTACTTTAATTTGTTGCCAGTTTATTTTATTTTGCTAACCCTTGTTTTGTTTTTCTCCCTCCCAAAGCTTCATCAGAATTGGGCGAGCTGAACGTAGTCAGCACAGAGTTCGTAGAAACGGCTGACGTTTCAAAATCTGTCATAGTGTATGTGTCAATCACGGGTGCTGTACTGATCTTGATAAACGCAGCCTTAGTAGCTTGTTTTGTTTTGAAAAGACGAGCTAGACGATTGAAAGGTAAGTTTTTTATTTTATTTTGCTTAATTAATTTACCTGACTGCTCTCATTTTGATGTCTTTGTTGTTAAATTTTTGGTTAAGCGCTCATTACAAATTCCTATTTGTAGTACGATAGGTGAGCTAGCGTGCTGAAATTGGATGGTAGCTGTTGCAATTAGTTGCAACAGCAATCCATTTTTTTCCATTGTTCGGGCTTACAGCACACTGCAAATTGGATAGTGTAATGGCAGCTTAACTTAATGTTGTATTGCATGTAAATTTTATGTGTAGGTGTGTATGTGTGTATTCTCGATTTTACCACCCCATTATCAACTATCACTTCATAAGGCCCTATTCAGAACTTAAATTTAACCCCTTTTGCTAAATCTAAACTAGCTCTTGAAGTCTTTGTCTAATACGCTGCAAAAACAAAGACAGGTATATATTTTTAGCTTGTCAAAATTTAGCAATTTAGCGTTCAGAATAGGGTCTACTTGTCACCTTTAAAATCATCATCAATTATTATAATATTATTATTGATAGTACAATAACTATTATTACTATTTAATCTCATCTTAATCTACACTAATATTATAAATATGTAAAGTAAGTATGTAAGAGGTATTCTCTGATATAATCTTAAAAACCTTTCACTAAAAGAAATCTATTAGTGCCTTAGGCTATGAAAGACGAGAAAAGCCGCAGGCAGATGAGCCCACAATTCTCAAACTCAACACATTCATTGCAACCTTTAAAATACTATAGCATATCAGCTATCCTACCCACGGCATCATGGATCGAGTTTTTTTTTTTTCAAATTATTATTGTGGTACTTACCTTAGTACGTGGTACTTACTTATTGTGGTTACCATCATACGTAATGCTATGATGGTAACGTTTTACTGCCGACGACGCTGCGCAAACATAAACCTTATTGCGCGGCGATACGATTCGCGGTCGCACGTCAGCGGCAAAACGTTACCATCATGGCAATAATATGCCATGGTAAGCCCCCAGTAGTACCGAAGAATTTCCCTTACGTCCACAATCCACACTGAACTTTATCTATAAATATAATACTAGCAGTTTTTCTCGCGGCTTTGCTCGTGTTTTATAGCCTACTAGCTGCGCCTCGCAGTTTCACCCGCGGTTGAAAATTATCCTATGTGCTATTCTAGACTATAATCTATCGCTGTGCTAAATTTCATCCAGATCTGTTCAGCCGTTCTGGCGTGAAAGAGTAACAAACATCCATCCATCCATCCATCCATCCATCCATCCATGCCTACAAACTTTCGCGTTTGTAATATTAGTAGGATGTCACTCAGGAATAATGTAGATATCTAATGGTGAAAGAATTTTTGAACCCGGTAGTTTTTGACGTTCGTTTTCATTACAAACATACAAAGTATAAATATTTATTTTTCTCTTTATAATATTAGTATAGATATGAAATTAGAGATGAGATGAGATCTTTAAGCAACTAGTATAGATTACTAATAAAATTACCCATGCTAACTCCAAGCTTCCCCCACAGAGCAAGCCGGCCAATCGTCCAAATCAGCCGCAATAGAGATGTACGCCCCCTCATCGTACAACGACACCATGACGGGCGAGACCCTGAGCTCGGTCTCGGAGAAGTCCGAGACCTACTCCCAGGACGGAGACGGGCAGCCGCCACCGATACCCGAGGTCCCCAGCATGCCGAACAGACATATCATGAGTCAGGTAGGTTTAAGTTAGTTTTTACATATACATACATATCGTCACGCCTTTCACCCGAGGGGGCTGGCAGAGGTGTAATACAACACCCACACTTCGCCGGACGATATTCATCGATCGATCAGTCCCGAATGAGACGGGGGGCGAGCCTGTCGCCATACACCGGGCTCCACTCTTTACATTCATATTGGTTTTTAACGATAATAGCCTGATTGGAGAAGGCTTTCCTCTCTAGCTAGTGGGAGCGGGTTCGGACCCAGCTGAAGGCACGCACCAATTTGTTCATGTTGTTGACATAAGTGCGTATTTAATATTATCTGCTATGTTTTGGGACTCAATATCGTCCGGCGAAAAATAATGTGTTTTTTGTTTCATCCATACACGATACGGTTTTACGTACGGGCTAAAGGTAAAACTTCTCGTGTATGGTAGTCTTTAAGCTTTTTATTAAACAGTCTCACTGATTTGAGGCAGCGGGAAAATGCCTGAAATCACGTCCATACTAATAGTTTAATTCCACCACAGACGGCTGACTACCTGATAGACGAGCAAGGCGTGATCCTCCCCCCTCCGCTGGACTACCCGCCCCCCAACTACGCGGTGTACGAGGGAGACCACGCGCGCACGCTGCCGCACCCACACAGGCACAAGGACATCAACACGCATGGCACGCTCGGAAGGAGTACTGGTAAGCACACTTTGTACTACTTCAGTAAGACTACAACCAACACAAACACAACAGGTACACACACACACAAGTTAATTTTAACACAGTTTAAATTGCATTTAAGCCCAAGTAGATCATGAAACGATCGCGATACGAAACATTCAGAACAACTGAAGTGAAGCGGGATTTTGGTTAGCTCAAGGCCACAATATAGCAAAGTGTTTTTATAAACGCTTCCGTACTAATGTGTTGACTGAAAGTAGCTGCCGTGTCAGGCGTCTTTGTGGTAAAAAGTCGTTGACAACTTTAAACTTTTTCATCGTATTTTTTTGCCAGGTGTCTTGTGTTAGTGCCAGAAATAAGTGCATATTTAATGTATTCTGTCTGCTATATAACTTGTGCCCGGTGTATGACGACAGGCTCGCTTCCTGCCACATCTGGGACTGAACTTCGTCTAGCGACGTGTGGCTGTTGTGATACACCTGCCAGCTCCTTTCTTGACGAGTTATTATGTTATTAGTGTGTGTATTAGTGTGTTTTAACGAATGTGTGTGTCCGTGTGCAGGGAAGTCGAACTACGTCCCCGCGCCGAGTCCGATGCCGCCGCTGGACGGCTCCTACTACAACATGTCGTCGGACAGATACCTCTCCTACCCGCCGCTCATCGGAGAATATCTACAGCAGGTAAGATACTACTACAATACAATACAACATCTCTTTATTAAAAACATAAAATAATTACAATTATTCTTAAATAAGGCTAAACTAAGTTTTTAATGGGCGGCCTTATCGCTCTAAGCGATCTCTTCCAGGCAAACTGTACGGACAGGAACATATTAATAATTAGCACAGAGCCCTTGAAAGAAAACAAAAATAATGTTACAAGACAAAAAAATAAATAAAAAATACTACTCGTTTATAAACGACTTCAAAAAGAAAGAGGTTCTCTATTAGGTGTTTTTTTTTTAAGTTTGCTAACGCATAACTCCGTTATTTATATAAACCAATTGATTGGTCCTACTTTTTACAAAATCCAATGAGTATGACTGGAAGTCGGTTTTTATTATTATTTAAAAGATTATATTTACCCAATTACACAAGAAAAGGAGTGTTCTTATTATTTTATGTTATCATTTATTTATATGTAAATGCCTAGTATTAAATGTAAAGATTAATAGATAAATATACCATGTTAGAGTATCGCATTCCAAAACGAAATTTAAAAAAAAATCGTGACACTTGAAAACACGGTCGTCTGACCCCAAACTAAGCAAAGCTTGTACTATGGCGGCCAGAGACTGATATACATACTTATATACGTTTAAATACATACTTAAATAGATATTAACACCCAGACAAATACAAATATTCATCACATGAATGTTAATTAAGACATTAATTCTTGTAATTATACAGGGTGTTACAAAACCCCTGTTTTATGCTCGAGGTGCGCATCCAGTATCGACTGGAGGTTGCAATAATGCTTGTTTAAAATAAATATTGACTAAAAAAATTGCACACATCGCGGTCCGCTCTCCAGAAAGCGCGAACTCAGCCACTAATCGCGTCGGTTTTATTGAAGTGAAACTTCTAATGCGACTTTCAACAAGGTTGCGTTAAACGTTTAACGATCCTGGGGAAGGGGAATAGAAAGAGACAGAGCGAGAGTGAATGCGAGGCACTCGAACGCATGCGCGTAGTTATACCTGTTACAGGCCAGCTCGAGCGCTAGCAACGAGTAGCGTCCAATGTTCCAACGCGAGAGGGAGAGAGAAAGAAAGATACACAGAAGTTTCACTTATTCCGCGCGGAGGGACTCCACGCACTAGTTTTTTGTAAAGTATTCTCGTCGTGCTGCTAGTTTTTAGAATAAAAGCCGCCAACATTTATGATACAGATTTATTAACATGTTTGTAAAATTTCCTTTTTTTTCTTCCGTCCTTAAACCAGTCATAACTCTTGCTATTTTTAACGTGTTTTTTTTTGTATAAATATATGAATACTTAAAAGTGTGTTCATGCCCTTCAATTATCCAACAGAGTTTTTCTAACATGCTACATAAGGAGCTTATAGTTCTTCTTTTATAGCTAAACTAGCCCCGCGGTTTCACCCGCGGTTAAAAAGTATCCTATGTGCTATTCTAGACTATAATCTATCTCTGTGCCAAATTTCATCCAGATCTGTTCAGCCGTTTTGGCGTGAAAGAGTAACAAACATCCATCCATCCATTCTTACAAACTTTTCTTCTCGTTTATAATATTAGCAGGATCTTCAAGCGTATTTAAAAAAACCGGTTGAGTATGACAAATATTTGCTATGCTCAGTTGGTTTTTTCACACATCCACAAAGTTTTGATGCAAAAAACGTAACGTAAACACAAAAGTTGAGTGTAAACTTTGAAAACGTAACAAAAAAAAGTTTGTAAAAAAAACTTTAACGTCAAGTTTTTACATGCCAGTTTATTACTTTTACTGAGCGAATTTTTCGGATTTTATTTTTACATATACAGGGTTATCAAGGACTGCCTCGGTGGCTCAGTTGGTAGTGCACCAGTCTTCTGAGCTTGGGGCGTGGATTCGATTTCCACCGAGGGCTAACATTTATGTGATGAACATTTGTGTTTGATCTATGTCTGGGTGCTAATATCTATTTAAGTATGTGTTTAAAAGTATATAAGTATGTATATCAGTCTCTGGCCGTCATAGTACAAGCTTTGCTTAGTTTGGGGTCAGACGACCGTGTGTGCTAGTGCCCCGAATATTTATTTGTATAAAATATCAGGAAAAAACGTGAGTCGGAGAAACCGAAAGAAGGTCTTACTCAATACTCAATAATGTATTGCTTCCATTATGGTACATGCAGTTTTTAAAGGTAAATTACATAAAATTGTATCACATAATGACCCTGATAGGGTATGGAAACATTGCTCGGACTGGATTTATTCATCAAATATTTTTGTCAGTTAAGAATTCGTCTAGAGTCTAAAAACATTTTTTGATCAATATATCTTTTAACGTTTTAATAAAGTTCTTTATATTCATCATTACGAATAACTTTTACTACGATAACTTTTTAAAAGATCACTGATCGTCGACAAAATTTACGAAACCTGAAAAAAAACCTTAACCTTATCCTTTTTTTTTCTCAACCAGACTTGGCGTGATAGTTAAAATTGTTCATTATGCTATGTTTAGCAATAATAACAATAGTAAAATAAAATGATCAATACAATCTAGTGCAAAGTACAAAAAAAATCAGTTATTTAACTTAATTCCCTATCTGGATAACCCTGTACAGGTACCTACTTTAAAAAGAGTATACGTTTCATTGCCCAGATATTTAATTGGGACAGGTTTTACATTGGAAAATCCGATAAAAGTTAATATAATATTTGCTTTTTCGGACGTTCAAACAAATAAAAATGTTTTTTTGTTACACTACGCAACTACGCTTTTTAACATGCGTTTTATTTTATTTGGTTTATTGCAAACGCTTGAACGGGTTGTACCGAAGTTATTTCAGTTGCAAGTTTTTTGCTGGTTATATTATACATTTTAGGTTGTATACCAAAATCATAAAGTCAAAGTCAAAATGTTTTTATTCAATTTGGTTATCAAAGATACTTTTATGAACGTTAAAGTTTTATAATAGACTTGACCACCTTGTTCGGAAAAATATCCACTACTCAGAAAAACAGGCTAGAAACTGACGGGCATTATTTTTTTTTTTTTTCAAAAAATAATTAGAAAATTGTCTCACAAATTTCGGCTTACAATTAAGTAATATCATATTATATCTATGTATTAGTGGCTACTTAGCGGAAGTGGAAGGCTGCAGATATCTTTGTCTTCTAAATAATTCATAATATTATATTTTTTTTATTAGGTTTAGGTTTAAAGACATTTATTCTCATTAAAGATTATAACATCACTTACATGAGTATACATCGTATAAGTAAATTAGGTAGTTCGTCGTCACACAAAATCTTAAATATAGGTTAAAACAATTTAGTAAACAAAACAACACAATACTATTCTAAACAATAACAAGAACAGTGTATGAACACCAAACTAGCATCACTTATAGTTTAAGATATGAAAAACTAGGAAATACGATTTTAACTTCCTGGCTACCATCATCAAGTCAGCTACTAAATATGAACTACATAATAACATAATAATATTCAACAAACACACAAAGTTTCATTTCGACACGACAATTAAAAGTAGGTTAGAAATTACTTGTAAAAATTATTATTGTATACTAAATACTGTACGATACATTATTAAATTTGTTAATTGGACATTTACTTAAAAGTTTAGCACACAAATGAAGCTAATAACAGCATAGCGTATAAATCATGCAGATCTAGGTACTCAGTAACAAGATGCAAATTTAAATAACAAAATATTTATTATTTAAATTTGCATCTTAAGTACATGTTCACTAAGCCGCTTTTTGAACGCGTTAAATGTGGTTACTTTTTTTATATCCATGTATATTTATATTAATGTAGTTTAACATAAGATTTGAACTTTCCTTCAGTGAGCCCTGTTATATCTTTCAGGATTTTATTATAAAAACGAACGCAGTTTCCTAAAAAGGACTTATTTGACTTAGCAGTTTAAATCTAGATTTAAAAAATTAACCGGGATTGACGTTTTAAAGTAAAAGCAGAACCAATAATGAAAACTAACAAAGTATTTTTATAAGGCCGCTCCTAAGGTAGACAAGGTAAATTATAAGGATAGTTATTAGAACGCTCCATATTTTCACTGCAATTCTTTCCCGTTAATATTAAGAAAGGCGGTGCACGATGTGTGTTCAAAATTTGTATAATATTTTTTATTTTATTTTTTATGTAGAATAGGTCGGCGTTTGACCACCAACTCGCCTGATGTTAAGCGACGTTGTGGTCTAAGATGGAGCACGACGACCTATAGGGTACTTATTCACTCTAGCCTTGAAGTTTTGTAGAGTGAAGAAGTACAAAGACAGCAGTTGAGTGAGGCGCTACAAGTGCGCCACTGCTCAGACCCGTCTTCGGAACGGTTACACCGGTTTAAAGTAGCATAATTGCATCCTCCAGGCAATACTGGATGAGTACCTCGCAGATACAACAGGGTTTTGCAACACCCTGTATAGTAATGGTTGTATCTCAAAGAGCAATTTTTTTACGAACATGTCGTTTACATGTTTTTGATGTTCACAGCAAGCCGGGCGCACACCGACGCCCCCGCAGCAGTACGGCGCGCAGCCCGTGCCGAAGCACCTCATGAACGGGGGTGTGCCAGGTGGCTCACCCTCACACATGGCCAGCCCACCGCTCAACTATGGACTTGATAGTAAGTTGTCGCTTACACCTTTCGTAAAATGTCGCTTACGCTATAATATCACACAAGCTTGTTACAAAGATATCAAGCTTGTGTGATATTTGTGGCTTGACAGCATTTAAAAGGTCAAGGGTCCTATTCTCTCACATACGATGTCATCTCGCTCACTCTCATAACTTTCCTAGCGTGGGGGATAGTGACCGACATAAAATCGTACATGCTACCTGCCTCTATGACAAGCAGGCACACTCTTCTACCCTTGTAACAGCAGGCATTGTTTCTGAATATGTATTGTATGTAATCTTTACGTGACATTTTACAGTATTTTTCTATCTTGCTTGGCACTTTACTGCACCTCTCACCCAGTAGCATTAGCTGATTTCAATCTATAAGCCACTTCAATTAAGAAATGAATCGAAACGAAACAGCACTAAGCGTGTTCTCTCAGTCATATTAGCAAAATTACGTGATCGTGCAAGCGAGATGACACGAGTGGCTCTGCTCGTTCAGATTAGTTTTTTTAATGGATTAAGTTATACAGTGTGTTTTCATATAAGTAATGCCAGCAATAGTGTCCTTAGACCGGCAGTCAGGGGGCGGCACGCTGCGACGCCAGCGACTCGAGAAAATGGCCGTCCCACCGCCTGACGTCACCGTTCTGCACCCGGGGGCTTGCACACAAGTATCCTACGACATGGTTAGTTTCAATAATGCCTTCATTACCAAACACCTCAGTAGTGTTCTTAATATTTAAGCACCGCACTAGCTAACACCAAAACGTTGTAAATAATAATATTTTATGTCGTTTTGAAACAATTAAAAATATTTTTTGTTAAGTGAAACTTTCGTAAATTAATTCTTATATCAATCAATGTATTTACGTACCGTTGTTTACCAACGAAAAATTACCTTAACCCCTAAAACTTTTTGTTTTGAAAGTAACTATTTTCGAAGTATGTTGTCCTATTCCTTAGAACTCCAAAGTCAAATTCAATTGGGTATGCAAGATACACTTATGAACGTCAAAGTTCTTACCCAACTGCGCAAGAAGGTGGGTTATGTTTTTCGAGTGTATGTATGTATGTATGTGGGTACGTATGTATGTATGTATGTACTTATGTGTGTATGAGGTTTCTTTGGCACGGCCTACAGCCTAAACAACTTGATGGATTTCGACATGTGAGGTGTCGTTTGAATCATCTTGATTGTAGAAGTGACGTATGGTACAACATTTAGCATCCGGGTTTATTGTTTTTCTTTTAATTATGTTACTTGTTTAATAGATTCGACCGCCTTGTTCGGAAAAAGAGCCACTATTTAGAAAAACAAGGCAAGAAACTGACCAAAAACTCTCCAAGAAACTCTTCCATAATCACCAACTGCTTTAAACTAAGTGACTCTAAACAATTATCTGACCATAATTACTAACTGCAATGCAACCTGTCTTCTTAACAATATTCTTTTGTTCCAGCACTCTCAAACGCCAAAGCAACCTCAGTCGATCCTCAAGGACCCGTCGCGACACAAATACGGCAACCAGTACGGAAGCCCTATCTCCTCCAGCACTCCTCAGAACAACTCGAGCCAGATCCTCACAGTGCAAAACCTCACCTCCGACGTCCCTCAGTACGGGACGATCAGAAAAGACAAAAAACAAAATGTAACTATAGACGAATCGTATAACAAGCGAAACGAGACTCATGTCGTTTAGGCAAATTGACGTAAGTGACCTGTGTCGAATCAGTGGCGTAAGTGACATCAAAGCAAAGTAGCACACGAGTGTTAAATTAGTGACGTGAATCGGAAACCGTCGTAAGTGTCAAATTAAAACTGATTAGAATGTGTCAAATTGAAAATAGAACGAGAGTGACGTGTAAAGTATCAAGACAGTGTCAATAGCTAGCGTTGTAAATATACGTGGACTAGTGAATTGTAGATAGATATTAAAATAATTGAATGTGATACAAGTGAGGACTTAAAGAGTGAATGTAGAACGGTTAGATAGAATTGACAAATTATTAGCCCATTAAAGTCATTGTTATAATTGTTTTTGGGCTGTAAGTACGGTTAATATGCAGGAGGGAAACCGAAATGACTAGACTCAAACTATAACACGTTTTCCAATAGAAAATTTTGAAAAAACTACGGCATTTCTTTCTCCCACCGATACAAAATACCTCAAATCGAGTCACTTTTCAGTGATTTCTTATAACGTTATTACTTCATGTCAAATACTAGTCACGAATTACTTATGTGTCAAATCAGAGTAAATTTTGACGTAAGCGCCATTGACGCTGACGTTAAAATTATTACGACGTCACTTAAATCTAATTCCACATTGTTTCCCTACTGTATGTGACACTGTACTGTAAGTGTGGTTGTATTCAAATTACTGTCGACTGACTTATCAAAATATTTAGGTGGTAACGTCCATACTGACATTTTTGAAAGTCCTAAGTGACTTTCTAATGTCGTAAAGTAATTAAGAGTTTTAGGTACTAATATAAAATTATTATAAAATTCTAATTTTATTTCAATTAAATTGTAAGGTTATTGTTGAATTAAATTACTCGATTTCATTAAGCAGGCTGTTTTGAAAATTTTGGATAGAAAACTGTTATTTTAGTTTAACTTTGATGTGTGAAATTTTAAAAACATCCTGATATTGATTTACGTCGTTTGAAACGACTTTATAATTTGTAAAAATAATATTAATTATAACGATTCCCACGAAGGATCTCTTTGATTAAGTTTAAAATTTGTATTTTCAATACTTATAAAATTATAATGCATTTATCTATCAGTGTTTATCGCCAAACACTAAAGACTTGTTTTTATCAATTGGGAAAATTTTAAATTTGCCCGGGCGACTAATCGTCACGTTTTTTGAATTTTATTGTTCTTCAAAAACTTAACACAAATGTTAAATTTACTAGTGTAATTAATGCAGTGTGTACATTTCAATAAAATGCTACAAGTTTACTGATTTTGTAAAATTGCGAGTTTTTTAAAATTAACGTTAAGTTTTCAAAAACTTAGTGAAACTTTTTTTTTTAAATTCCATAGATATGATATATATGACTTAATGTTTAACTTCAAAATCATTAAATTAAGCTAGATTTAAAAAAAAAAATCTGAATAATATTTTTTCATTTTCTTTTTTCAAAAAGTTTTTGTTTTTAATTAATAAATCTTAAACTTGTACATTTTATTGCAACTGTCACTTCGCTCAATCTACAAGATTAGGTATCTCAAAGGTGTCAAATTGTCTTTAGTAAAGTTAGTAACATTATAATATAACTTTTTTGACATTTTATTTTTAACCGGAAGATGTGAAAACTAAGTACCTAAAATCACGTCATGGTAATATAATAAGATATACCTAGGTCAATTGGTCACTGTAATTACTGTAACTTTTTACATAAATTTTTATATTATTGTACTTAAACTTTTTTACAGTCGTCCGATAAAAGTGCAGTGCTTGTTGATTTTTCTAAATATTTATTAATTTAGAAAAATTGTTGCATAAATCTTTTTTTTTTTTAATATTGTAATTCAGAGGCTTTATATTATACATTTTGTATTTATTTATGTATATTGTGCACTATTCTGTCATTATGATAAAGTAATCAATACGATGGTTCAAGTGTGTAAAAAACAAATAACTATAATTTAAAAAAATCATATTTAATTATTTTCTTATAATGGCAGTAACGGGCGACTTCATTAAAATTTGATTTCGCAGCATTTGAATAAAAACCTTGTAAATAAAATAATAATACTCAAAATCGCGAACTGACAATAACTCTAAGTTAATTTTAATTTGTGTTTCCTGCTTGTATTCATTGTAAATAAACTACTGTAATTTTTCTATAACATTAGCTTTTCTACTCCAAAATTTAATCGGAATAAAACGCAGATACCAAAGTTTTATTAATTTAATTTTTTAAGTTATTAAGCTACTTAATTTTTATTTTTTTTCTATTGATTTTTTCGATATTGTAACAATTTCTCTAATATAATTTCATTTCAATGAACGAATATCGACTGATTTTCAAATTAATTACGTTCTTTGTGAATTATTTTGTTTTCTAAATTTAAAAATCCATCCATTGACGAAATACGATTTTATATATTATACAAAAATATATTGTTACATTTCGAATTAAATAAAAAGATCTAATAATACATTTTTGTTTTATTTTTATTCCTTTTTGTTACCTTAATTATGTCAAATTAATAGAACATATCACTTCAGGAGAATTAGCTTTTTGTTTTTAAAGAACTGTTGAGGTGCAAAAAAATAAAGTTCGCATTATTCCATTTTCCATAATAAAATTTAATGTAGTAATAATTATTAAAATTAAAATCATTATAGCGGTGTTATATACGTCCTTCTACATTAAAAAATAAGTAGGTTAAGTATTTTTAATAAACCCGTGCCTTAAATACTTTTTACGCCATTATGAGAATATCACATAAAATTTTTTGCCAAAATAGGATAAATAATAAGAAATGGCATGATAACATTGACATAATTTTAGATCAGTTAATTTTTAGAAAAAAACAAAAAATACAAAACTAAATAAAATGTACCTATTTTAGGTACATTTTACCCCTTAAATGTTATAAAGCCTTGCAATAGTTATACAAACAGTGTGTTGTTCCGTCTTTAAAAATTTAACTCGGTCGAAAAAGACTTTAACACGGTGAAACTATGCCACACCAATACAACGTTTATTAAGAGGGTTTTAGTTTAGAAAGTATTTTTTTTTTAGTTTAGTTTTTTATATACTAGAGTTAGACAGATGTTATCATGTCAAAATAAGTCGAACTATCAGATTATTTTATCAGTTTATGTCATTATTTTTTTACATATTTAAGTACCATTTTTAGTTGCAATGTATTTTTAATAGTACTTTTTTTGAAGTGCGAAAAGTAGCTCGAAACAAACACAATCAACAAGTAGACAATGTCATCCTAGGGAGAAAAGGAGGAGAAAATCTTTAGAATCGTTTCTGCTACCCGATGCCTAGTATCGAACTCGTTTCGCAACCCACAATCGCACTCTTTGTCTATCTACAGTGAAATACCTCTCTATAGAATCATGATCCAAAAAATCAAAGGCTAGCATTCAGCAAACACATCGTGACGTCGTCATCATCCATCTCTTTCGAACTTGTTGTAAATGTATTTTTTATGTCTTGCTTCAGCATCAATTGACGTCACTATGTGTTGCTGAATGCTATACCTGGCGGAGTATTACAAATTATTATGCCATGTATTGCATCTGTTATCCTGGCGCCTGGTATCTGGTATTGACAAAATATGCCAATAAAAAAAATGTGCGATGACTAAAAAACGATGTATTGGCTATATTGATAAATACATACAATAAACGAATACTACCGAATCCTACGTAATTGTGGCCATGTAAGACTTATTAAAACTACAATTTCCGCGCGCTTATTACGTTTTTTTTTTTTGGTATTTTTGGCAGTGAGATACACATACCAGATAAATTTGTCGATTAAAGGTACCAGGGTACCAAAAACGATAGAGAGATTTCTCCTAACTAAACCGACTTCCTTGAACCGAAGATTTTCTTCCTTTTCGAAGGTGGAGTAAGGTCTCTTTACGTGCAAAAATTAAAAAAAAAAACTTTGTATTTAATGATTTCGCACGGCACACTGCCCGTGTACAATTATCAATTTTTGAACGATGAAAACAGCCACACAAAGTACACTTTTCGAGCAAAGCGTATTGCTAAATCAAAAAAAACAATATATTAGAACACAACTACTGTTGAATATTACAAGACTGAAAATGTGAATTCCTTTTTTTAACTCAATTAATTTTGGTGTTGTAGTTCAAAAGTTAACTTAAAAATTTAGGTACATTCCAGTTTTTTAAGCATTTTTTTATCTGCTTTTTAAACTTTTCTATTCTATTACTAATTATAATTTTCATGTTATTATTAAGTAAGTATCGTAATAATGATGAAATTTATTTTTCAATATACGAGCTTGTCATTTCAATAATAATTGTAATCATAATTTATTTTTTTAAACCAGTTAATACAGAACATGTAAGATAACTTCCATATGCATACTAAAAGCTATTTAAATGTTCAAAATAATTGTCAATACGAATAAAGATTTTAGAATAAATTTAAAAAAACATTGAGTAAGCCGATCCTAATAAAATTAACTCTTAATAAATTAATGTGAAATAAATTCTTTTTTACGTCTAGATTTATCAACTTTTTCATGTTAACAAGGTTTTCTTTAATGTTTCCGTAAAAATCATTTATTGTTTAAATAACTAGTATTTACGATGGGAACCTAAATTATTATTAGAGAACAGATATTCGGATACATATTTACCTAATTTCGCTTTTTCCTGCCACAAGTAAAGAAAATATGGAAGCGGCTTTTAATTTTCCTAGTTTTTTTTAATAAAACATTTTATTAGCTTGAGATAAGTTGGTTTTTCAAAGGTAGCATATGAAATGTTAAGCGTTCCGCGACATTCTGAATTTTCCATACAAACGCGCTTGTCAAACTTCTTGAAAACCATTTGTCAGATTATGATGAAATTTGGCAAGTGCAATTAAATGAACTATATGTCCTTGTTTTTTTTTTTTAAGAAAGCACCCTCAATTGAATATAGAGCTATGAAAAATGTCCGCATTTGTAACGGGTCACTTTTGACTAAATTATTTTATTAAATAATTGATAGATCTATTGATAGAAAAAGCAAATCAAAGATCCCTCTACAAGGGCGTAGCGAGGTACGGGCAGGGGGGGGGGGGCAGCTGCCCCCCCCCTAGAAGATGCAGGAATACTCACAAACCGTAAAGTAATATTACTCTTAACTCTTATATTAGGTAGCCTATTAATAAACAAAAACGAAGTTGATTCTATTGACAGGCGAATTTTATAAGATTGTACTATGAATGATTGAATATAGATTCGCTTCTATATGCGCGAAACTGTTTTACATTCCCCGCGCGCCCGCGCCCCCGCTGAAACCAGTCAACACCGCCTCGCTTGATATCTGCACTGGAGCAGCGTTTTGGTGACCAACATTTGCCTGCTTTCGGATTAATGCCGCTACATCCTAGTACTATTTTTTTTTTATTCGGAAAACATACAGTGTTATGTACCAAGATTACTAATAAATTAAATAATTAGACACCATTTATCTGTTTTCGCATTTTAAAATTCGCATTTTCGTATTTTGAAAACAATGTTGAATATGTCCTTAATTGATTTCAAAGAAAAAGCACAAAGTTTCTGCCTATACTACGGTTTACTTAATTTTAATCAAGAAGCCGAACTATGGTATAAAAAATGGCAGACCAAGGGTATGACCAGAGAATAAGTTATATAGAGATAAGATAAGTTATATAGAGAAGATCTTGAAAAACTAGATTTTTCTGAATTGTTAAAGGAGGCGAACATTTTTTTTCCCACAACAAAACAATCAATACTTATTACCTTGGCACAACCTTGCACTACAAGTAACATAGAGAGGTCCTTTTCTACACTGCGTCGTGTTAAAACATGGCTGAGATCAACGATGACTGAAAACCGTTTGAACGGCCTATGCATGCTCAGTGTACACCGAACCATGGTACAAAAAACCAAACCAACCACAAAATCGTTTTAACACCTCAGATTCAATTGTAATTGAATCTGAGGTGTTAAAACGATTTTGTGAAGAACCTCGTAGACTACTTTTTTTTGTAAAATACAGCCTTGCTCAAAAGTATTAGGCACCCAACAATTTACCGGGATTAACATGTTTAAGGCGTGAAATGAAACTGTGTATGTGGTTTTCATTTGTGTATTGACTAAAACATTAAAATAAAATCAATATTTGGTGGTCCACCCTTGGCTCTTATCACTGCCGCAATTCTTCGAGGCATGCTGCGTACCAGCTTCGTGCATTCAGCTTCAGTTAATGCATTCCACTCGTCTCTTAGAGCGTTTTAAGCGCTGTTTTTGATGGGACGCTATGCTCCCGTATCTTGCGCTTCAGGGTACCCCAAAGGTGCTCGATTGGGTTCAGATCTGGTGACTGTGCTGGCCAACCCAGCAGGGGAATGTCGTTGTCTTCAAACCACCGCATTGTAGTAGCGGATTTATGGCATGGAGCATTATCCTGCTGGAATTTCACGTTGTCCAAGTTCGTATCGCCAAAAAAACGTGTTAACGATGGCATCAGAGCAGTTTCAAGCACTTGTATGTACTTTCGACTGTCCATACGACCTTCGCAAATGAACATTTCGCCGACTCCATCGGCAGCCATGCATCCCCAAATCATAATGCTGCCGCCTCCGTGCTTAACAGTAGGCACCACACAATCGGGATGGTATTTTTCACCGACACGCTGCCTCACAAACGTCACACTCGGCGTTCCAAACACCTGAAGGTGTCAAAAAAAATAGTCAAATTTATTTTTTTATTATTTTGAAAAAAAGTTATATGCGGTAAAATTATTGATATAATAAAGCGTAATGACATAAATTTTAACTTAAGTCAAATGTTGGTGTCGTAGAGCCCATTCCAAGCGATTCTTTTTGTTCTTCTCTGAGAGCAGCAGCTTTTTCCTGGCTTTGCAACCTTTTAGGCCAGCTTCAGCGAGCCTTCTTCTCACCGTTTGAGAACTAATTGGCTTTCCAAAATCTTAAGCTAAAAAGAGGTTTTTTTGCGATTTTTGATAGAGTCACGAATTTTCTGTTCTGGTGGTCAGTAGTCACGCGTTTTCGGCCCGTTCTTATTTTGTTTACGTGAGAGCCAGTTTCAGCGAACCTTTTAATTGCAGATTGCACTGCGTACCGTGAACATTTGAATTATTTGGCAATCTCTACTTGAGTCTTGCCTTCTTCGTGTAAAATCTGGATCTGTTTTCGTTTTTCGATGTCAAGCTCGCGTTGTTTCGTCATTTCGTAACATAAGCTGTCTCTACTTCACAATAAAATCACACACAGCTGCTTCTTCACACTATGAAAGTCAAAAGTAGACTAACAAGGAGCACACACAGTTTTTCAAAGAACTAAAATCCCACGTTTTGTGGACCAGGTGTTTTATGGTACCTCTTAATACTCTATCGATTGTTTAAAATGAACTTTTAATATTGCCGCTCAAGTTATTGTTAAACAGCAAGGCTGTATATGCACTGATTTGATTAATATTTTGTTTTTCATTTGTAACGTAACCTGCCCCTGTGCTCATGCAGCATTTACCTTAGATATGTTCTTGGTTTGTCTACGCCTGCCCCCCCCCCCCCCCTTAACAAAATCCTAGCTACGCCCTTGTCCCTCTATTTAGGAAGATTGTCTAAATCATTAGCTTTTAAATTAATCCATAATACAAGGGAATGTTTTAGTTACCTAAGAATGATTAGAGATAAAAAGTCATAAAAAATATTGAAATTGCACTTTGTCACTTTGTAAATAACTTTAGAGGCTCTTTAGACGAAATGACAATAGAAAATCTTTAGCCAGTGTGAAGTTAGTCTAAAGTAGACATTTTTACTAATGAAGTGCACGCCAATACTATTCAATTACGTAAATATGTATCCGAATACCAATCCCTAGTTAATACTTATCACTCCAGGGTTCTAGGCTCAAGCCCCGTACCATGACATCTTTGCGATGTTTTTTAAGTTCAGCCGCCAACGCTACATGACTATGAACCTTATTGCGCGGCAATACGATTCGCGGTCGCGGCAATACGAACCTGAAAATCATGGCAGTTAGAAGTCATGGTACGCTCCCTGGTCTTAATTAAGTTCTGTTAATGAAGAGGAGATATGATTTTTATTTTTTAAATTAACTAAGTGGAAATTTATGAAATAAACAACTGTTTTCCGTCGAACCTTTTATATCTTGTTTCTATATACTATATTATTATGCTATTGTTATTAGTGAAGTAATTGTATTGTAAAAATTCTTTTTTGATAATTTTTTTTCGAATTTTTTTTTTTTATAATATCCGATAATGTCACTTTGATAACCTGGAACGGGCCATTTAGTGAAGGATTTTCACAATTTTTTTTGTTTTTTTTTTTTTAATAAAAATTTTATTCCCACCTACTGAATTTTATACGGTCTAACGTCATTAAGCCATTGTAAAAAACATTTAATTAAAATAAAACATAAGGTTGTAAATGTTCTATAAATTCAAATGTGACTTTAATAGTACGTAATGCTCATGATTGTGTAATCAGCAACAAAATTAAAGCGTATATGTTAAAAAAAAAAACAATTTTTATTTTATAAAATCCTTCCATTTTACAACCTAACTAGCTGCGCCCCGCGGTTTCACCCGAGGTCCCACAGAACGGCTTTGCTTAGTTTGGGGTCAGACGACAAAGTCCCGAATATTATTATTATTACCTACTAGCAGACTGCGACTTTTACTAGTAAGAGTCTATCCTAATCCTAATCTTAATTTATCCAAACTAATATTATAAATGCGAAAGTGAGTTTGTTTGTAACGCTTTCACGTCTTAACTTCTCAACCGATCATCACGAAATTTTGCATACACGTTGTCTGAGGTACAGAAAAGGACATAGCGTACTTATTATCCTGAAAAACTAAACGGTTCCTGTGGGACCGCGGGTGAAACCGCGGGGCGCAGCTAGTACTATCATAAAGGAAGTGATTAGACATAAGACATCAAGATTGTGGTTCTAGACGACTAATGCATTAAGCTAAAAAATACATACAGACGAACAGAAAATTCTCTTTTTGTAATTCGGTTATAAAGTGTTACATCTATGACATGACACTAAATCGACCGAGCGAGCGTCAGTGAGCGAAGCGTCTCTGCTTCAGCTTCGACAAAAGTGCTTTTGTATGCTCAGATCTATCTTAGTCTACAGGTCGCTTTTCTTAACCGATTTTCTTGAAACTTTGTGAACAAGTTCAATTATAATTTAGGAAAAAAAAAATTGGTTGTCTGTAAAGTCGGTTTACTGACGATAGTTGAACGTGACAACGTGCTCACTCAAGTAGGAGAGAGACGCACATATCAAGCACAGGTTCGATCTTGTTTGGAGTACTGCTGCCACCTATGGCATTGTTCCGCCAAGTATCAGCTAGACGCTCTGGACTCCATAGAAAAGCGCGCCAAACGGCTCATTAACAATGACTCGTTGGTTGAATCCAAGCTTCAGAGCTTGTCACACCGGCGTGAAGTGGCCAGCCTGTCGGTATTTTACAGAATACACTACGGCGAGTCTGCACAAGAACTGCACGACCTGATCCAGCCATCGCCGTTCTTTTATAATTGTACCAGGCGCACCAGTAAAAGACACCCTCTTATGGTGGAAATTCCGCTAAAACGCACTAAGCGTTTCAAGTCAACTTTTCTTGTAAGAACTGCAGAGGTGTGGAACTCGTTGCCTGTGTCTGTCTTTCCACCTAAATACAATCCGGGGGTGTTTAAGAGTAAAGTGAATAGGTATCTCCTAGGCAAGCGTGTTACACCTTCAATCACGTCGACGCTTCCCATCAGGCGAGTCAGTGGTCAAACGCATGCCTAGTCTGTTGTAAAAGAAAAAAAAAAAGACGGATGTCGAAGGCTGCCGAAAGCAAAGGCCGATTGTGCTTCTTTGTCGCTCGTTCCGCGCTCTCGCTTGCACTTCAAGCCTTACATGGAACGCCTCAGAGCGAGGTAACGCCGCATTTTTTCGTGCACTGAGAAAAATGGTTTTCGTAATTCCGGACAGTTTTAAAGGAATTTACGGACTTTTATCCGTATTCCCAACAAAAAGGTACCAAGAGTTCTTAATAGTGTTTTGTACGTAATTCACCAAAAAATATCGTGAATAGTTGTCACCCATAAATATTAAGAAACATCACGACGTTATTATGTGCTTTAAACTTATGTTTTATCGTTTCGCGTCATGACATTTTGTCATGACAAACACTCTGAATACTTACAACGTCGATGACGAGAAATTATGATTGGAATGATAAATATTGTAGAGAACTGGTACAGTACAATTACGTTAATGACGAGTCTTAGTGAACTTCATGATAATTTATCGTACTTTCCTAATAATTGTAAGAGAAACCATTGAATGGTTTTCATAATTTCATGACAATTTTTTGAGCTTCCTTGTATTTTATTATTATGAACTAATAATATTTAATTACCTATTCTAATGGTTTATTGGTTTTGGAAGGATAAATGCGACCTGCATACCTATAAAATAACAGTACCGTCATGACCAAGCTGTATGTTTTTTACATATTATAGGTATTTTACTGTCAGCTTCTAAATAATATTTCTGATAGCAGGCTGTTTTAACTAGAAATTCCTGATCTATAAGGTTGTGGGTCTCTGAGTGTGGGATAAATGACTACAACATATAATTCAAAAGGGTACATAGAGCATTTTATTTAACAAAGTTACAGATGGGAAACATGAAACAGTTTTTAGCTAAAATAATAATATACTTGCGCGAGCGCCTTAGCTCACGTTACATGCTCCCCCTCTAACCTAGGTAAAGCGCCCTCGCGACTAAAGAGCTTAGGTCTTCGTTGTTTATGCTTCTCATGGACCAGTACGAGTGGTACTTCACCTACGAATTGGTCAACTGGAAGAGATGATAACGACCTAAAATCTCACTGGTAGATTTCCGTACGTGGTCCGTACTCACGGCTTCCCCAATTCGGTACGGTCCATCTCTCATTAATTTGGGTGTTTGTCTGCAGGTCGGATCGCTACTGCCTTGTGTTACGCTACTGGCTTCATGTCTCTGTTCTTCTTTTCCACCAAATTTACCTGAGAATGGTACACCGGCGAGAGACACTGGGCAATGCCGAATGTGTGGCACATACTGTTTCATTATTTCGCTTAATAAACTGAACTCCGTTGTCTCTTAAGATTCGCCTGGGTACTCCGTATCTTAGGATCAGGAATTCAAAGATAGACTCGCCCATCCGCGTCATTATCCCATCTTATCCCATCAGATTAGGTAAACACGTCATGCGTCAGCCTCTTCTCTTTAGCGCGTTTTTTCGAATTTGATTTTGGGTTAAGAAAAATGGACTCGCCCAAGTGTTTCGCAAATTCTTATTGACACTATTTGTATTAAGTTCCCACATAAATGCACTATCGGAAAGGGTTTACAAAGTCTATGTTCACGATATGGATATAGCACATTAAGTCACTTTATTGTATTGTTCACGTTTTTAGCGTTTTTCACTTTCGATCGCGCCCGCGAGTGTGCCCCGTCACTATAAGATGAGTTGGTTGCGGGTCTCTGAGGGCGTTATAAATAAGTTCAACACACCATTCAAAACGGTAATGCACTGTAATTAACCAAAATTACAGATGGAAAACGTCAAAAAGTTTATAAACCATAATTATTTATCAAAATAATTGCGCTAGCGCCTTGTGACCGGCGAAATCAGAAGTCTATCGAGCACTGGTTAAGCCTGCGTTATATTTTTAATTTTAAAACATACAACAAAAAAACGTAATTTTTAAACCGATCTAATAAAATTACATCATGATCAGGTAACGATCAAACCCAATAGATGTTTGTGAATTCTTGACGAAGCATCAAGAGATCATGATATTTTCTAAATAATGAATGACGCCTTGTGCGTCGTACGTAGATATTTTTTTGTCATGCAGTCATGATATTATTTTATTCCGCTTACGAACTATTCTAGGTTACATACCTCTAAATTGTCGTGCCTAAATCTGTGTCAGGATAAACTCTCAAATCGTCGTGAACTTCACCATAAAACCTTAGGCTAGGACCAGGAATTTAGAATTGCGTAATTTAATATTTTAATGATAAAGAGTAATGAAAACCAATGATTAAAATCCCTGGTATTTATAATAATGTAATGTTAGTTTAATCCGACTGAACTATAATTTACTATGGACATGATAATATTAAAGGAGCCAGGATTAAATGATGTTATTCATGTTACTTTTTTATGAAGGACGGAAGCCATTTTTCTCAGTGTGCGTGCAGCCGGCTCTATCGAATTTTAAGACGTTGTCACGTCAAAAATCGTATCTCCGCCATTTAAAAAAATTCTGAAAACTGTATTGGAAAAAAAATTGTATAATTATCGAACCTGCTCAAAGTTTTCAAGAGAATCGGTTGAGAAATGCGACCTGTAGAGGAGGAGGACGTATGCCGTAATATACGTTTAGATAGGCGGATGTTTGTCTCAATCACGCCAGAACGGCTGAACAGATCTGGATGAAATTTGGCAAAGAGGTAGATTGTAGTTTGAAATATCACATAGGGTACTTTTTAGGGCACATCTAGTATGTGAAGATAAAGATTTTATTAAGAGAGTAATTCTGCAAAATTATATACCTACTAGTCCTACATATTTCAAAAATTTCTTTACCAACAGATAGCTTAACAATCACCGAGTGTCACAAGCTATTAAAAGCGAACGAAACCGCAAGCAGATACCTTTTTTTCGTTAAATAAATAAATATTCAGAACATTTTTGCACACACAATCGTCTGACCCCAAACTAAGCAAAGCTTGTACTTACTATAGCTGCCAGAGTATAGTATATTTATACGTAGGTACATAATTTTTAACATATCGTCACGTCTTTCGCCCGGGGAGGCTGGCAGAGGCGTAATATAACACCCACACTTCGCCGGACGATATCCAGTTCCAAATGTAACAGGGGTGAGCCCGTCGCCATACACCGCGCTCCAGTCATGTAGCAGATGACATACAATCCGCACATATGTTCACACAATGAACAAATTGGTGCATGCCTTCGGCTGGGTTCAAAAGGCTTGAGAGGCGGGCCTTGTCCAACTAGGCTATCATCGCATAATTTTTAAATACATACTGAAATATTATAGATAAATTAACACTCAGACATAGAACAAGCACAAATGTTCTTGAATGTTTGTCCTAGCTTTGAATCGAACCCACGCCCTCAAGCTCAGAAAGCAGGCTTACTACCAACTAAGCCACCGAGGCAGTCAAGAATGTTACCAAGCGCTAGTTAGTTCTGAATACGTTGTATTTACAGGCAGCCAGAATTCGTGTTTGCCGTTTAATATTCAAACATCAGATACCTAAACCTGTAATATGCTAAATAGGTATAGCTCTGCCGTCAAACACAGATGTATGTGCGAAGCTGGGCTGGAAGTTAGAGGAGGAAGCGGAATTTCGAAGAGCTCACTGAGTTAAAATTCAAATCACATGTAAAAACTACATTAATGAAAATAGGGTATTATAAGGTTAAGAATTATTTAGAAGATAAAGATGTCAGGAGCTTTCCACTTCCGTCAAGTAGCCACTAGTATTTATAGATTACCTAGTTGTAAGCCAAAATTTGTGAGACTGTAATTTAAATATTATTTGAAAAAATAATGCCCCTCAGTTTCTTGCCTGTTCTTCTGAGTAGAGGCTCTTTATCCGAACAAGGCGGTCGAGTATATTTAAATAACTTTCACGTTCATAAGTGTATCTTTGATACCTAAATTGAATAAAAACATTTTGACCTTGACTTTGAAGATCTCAAAAAAAATGTCCATCTCTCTCTCTCGCTTTCTCTCTCTCATAATTTGTCATACCATATTCAGTGATATTGTTACGAGCTAGGTAAGGATAATGGGGAAAGGCGAGACGATATTTTATGCTAAGTAGGGATAAAAAAATGAAACGTCGATATATCCGAAGATTCACTTTATTCACCAAGTACACACACACAAACTCTGTTACACTTCTGTAGACACTTGCACTGTACGCTCTGAGCACTACTCGTACAATTACTTCGATGTTGACACTTTGAACACGTAATCAAAGCTGACTCCCGAGTCGTGGGTCGTCCGCGTATTTATACAAGTTTAAGCGATGTAGAACATTCCATTAAACAATAGCGCAAGGACACAAAAAGTTGTTTATATCCCGGGAGCCACGCGTTCAATCTAGAATATTCAGACAAAATGCTGTCCAGAAAGATTTGTTTTGTTACAGATTTTAACAATGGGACGCGCTTCTCGAGCATACCACTACTGCCTAATCTGCATTTTCTATTGGTTGTTTTAAACATCTCCACAGATTAGCGTATAGTTCATCGGCTGCAACTACCGTAACCATCTTAGACCACAACGTCGCTTAACATCAGGCGAGTTGGTGGTCAAACGCCGACATATTCTACATAAAAAAAAAACCCAAAACTGATTATATCTTCAGAAAAGGTTGTCCATGGAGGAGTTTATTCAAATTTTGGTGCAAGCGAGACAGTTATCGACGCGCTTTATTACGCGCTTTAGACAAGGATGCAGCGCGGACAGGGTTCAGGTCGTTTCAGCAGGTTCAGCGGTGCCTATATAAAACTTCGAAAAGTATGAAAGCAAAAGTTGAATTATATAAGGTGCTACAAAAAACCCTGTTGTATCAGCAAAGTGCGCATCCAGTATCGACTGGAGGATGCAATTATCTAAGTTTAAATTAAATATTGACTATAGAAATAAAGATAAAGATAAAGATAAAGATAATTTTATTGACGAAAGACACTTACACAGGCACTTAAATACAAAAAATTACTATGTTAACATGAGACAACAAAACAATAGTGACTGTGTAAGCCACGGAATTGCTGTTACGGTGAAATATTTATAAATTTTATTTATTAGAAATATTTTGAACACACATCGCGCTCCGCCCTCCTAAAAGCGCGAACGCACCAACTTATCGCGTCCGTTTCATTTGTCGTACCGCTACTTTCTTGGAATAAAAGCCGCCAACATAGATTTGTTAACATTTTTGCACTTATTAACATTTTTGTAAATTAATTAATTTTGTAAAATAATTTTGTAAATTAATTAATTAATAATTAATTATTTAATTAACAAAATTAATTAATTTACAATTAATTAATTAACGCAAGAAAAAAGGACACACTTATAAACATTTTTACAAAAAATTACGACAAAATTAATTAATTAATTTTGTAATTAATATATTATATTATATATTAGTAATAATTTAATTTTGAAAAATTAATTAATTAATTTTGTCCTTTTTTCTTGCGTTCTTAAACCGGTCATAACTCTTGCTATTTTTAACGTGCTTTTTTGTATTTCTTTGCATGAATTCTTATTAGTGTGTGAATATGCCCTTCAATAATTATAAAACAGGGTTTTGTAACAAACCGTGTCCGCGTCCGCGTCCAGCCTATTAAGTTAAATAATAGTAATAAATAAATTCGGGACACTTTCACACACGGTCGCCTGACCCCAAACTAATCAAAGCTTGTACTATGGCTGCCAGAGACTGATATGCATACATACATACATATATATTCTCAAATACATACTTAAATAGATATTAACACGCAGACATACTCGTAGAACCAACACTAATGTTCATCACATAAATGTTTGCCCTAGATGGGAATCAAACCCATGGCTCCTACGCTCAGAAGGCAGGTTTACTACCAGAGCCACCGTGGCAGTCTAATTTGCGTCTAATATCACTTTTATCCTAAAAGCAGAGGCCAGCGGTGGCTAGCCTTCCAGCTCGAATTCAAATCGCTCCACGCTCACGCCTTACCCCACATCTTTAGAGAAACGGTAGAATATTGATATGGTAATGCGAGAGACATGAAGTCATATTTTAATGGAGGACTTAACTCCACTTCAACTGGTGCGAGCGCTGGATCAGTTCGCCGTACAATTACTACTTTTATGCCACGGTTAAGTTGGTTGCACTTTGGGCCCAAGATTTGTTTGGCTTAGCAATTCGAAATGGCCAATATTACTTTATATACAGTGAAACTTGGTTAAGTGGGACCTGGATAAGTGAGAAACCTCCATAACTGGAACTCATGCTGAGGTCCAAACACTTTGGCACTGAATTACCTCTGTTAGTGGGACGAGGTAAGCCTCTATATCTGGGATTTGTTCTTTCGATTTATCATCATAGTTACCTCTATAACTGAGACAGCGAGTAAATTTTATATGCATAAACCTCTGTAACTGAGTTTTTTTTTTTATTAAAACTCATTTACATACATAACACGTTACTTTTTTAATGATCGCACCTGTATAACTGAAATAACTTGTATTCTCACCTCTATTAATGGAACCCTCTGTAAATGAGACAGATATTTATTTATACCTGTATATCTGAGACACTGGGTAAGTGGAATACCTCTATAAGTGAAACGACATTGCAGGTCCCTTGACCAGGCTTGGCTTTGAAGCTTAACCAGGATTCACTGTATATGGCCTTATTACTGCGTGACATAATTATAGCCTTCAATTATAACTTTGTGGTCAAACACTGATACACATATTAGTGTTTTGGCTCCACAGCCTTACCACAAAACACGAGTAAATTTCCCTCAGCGCATACGCGACGTCCATTGAGTTCCAATGTGTGTAAAGCAACTCCTGGCTGATGTTTGTGACCAGGTTTGGGCGTTGGTGCCTCATTTCGAAGAGATTTTCTCTGTCCTCCCTCAGGCTTGAGAGGCGGGCCTTCTCCAACTAGACTATCATCGCTTAATACACATAAAATATCGTCACATAAGCGACAATTGTCTTTGTTGATAATGAAAAGTCTTTAAACCTAAACCTAAAATTAGATTCAATAGAACTGAACCTATCAATTTCCATCACCTCATATTACATTTTATTTTTCCAATTTTCCCCAAAATGGCGGCAATGTTGCCACTAACTCCTTAAAAGCCGAACGGTGTACTTGATAGGTAGGATATCGGCGAACCGGAAAATGAATCAGCAACACCTGGCAACACTTTTACATAGTCACAGTAAGGGTAAAGAACGATCCTAACTGTATAGAAGAACAAGTATAATTTAATAACTAAAAAAAACCCTCACACCGATTTAAAAAAAAATGAAACTGACACGGCAAAAAATAAACATAACATACATATCGTCACGCCTTTCCCCGAGAGGGCAGGTAGAGGTGTACAACACGCACACTTCGCCGGACGATATCAGTCTAAAATGTGGCAGGAGGCGAGCCTGTCGCCATATACCAGGCTCTAGTCATGTGGCAGGTGACATATAATACGCACATATGTTCACACAATGAACAAATTGGTGCGTGCCGTCGGCTAGGTTTGGACCCGCTCCCTCTGGCTTGAGAGGCGGGCCTTCTCCAACTATATCATCATCACTTTAACGGCAAAAAAATCTATGTAATTACCGAACCTATTCACAAAATTTCAAGAGAATCGGTTCATGAATGCGATCTGTAGAGGAAGACAAAGATCCGGACAGAGATCCAAACAGAATTTGATGAAAACATTTTTGTCAAAGCTAAAGCAGAGATTTTTCGCTCGCTCGCTTGCTAACGCTTGCTCGGCCGATAAATGTCAATTTGGACGGATGGATGTTCGTAACTCTATCACGCTAGAACGGCTGAGCGAATCTGGACGAAATTTGTCACATGGATAGATTAAAGTCTGGAATAGCACATAGAATTTTTTTAGCACATTTCTGTAAGTCCCTGTCCATCCAAAGGTTACCTGGAAGAAATCGCTTCAGGCGATAAGGTCGCCCATGTACTGCCAAAAAATATATTTTAGTTTTTAAGATTTTCATGTAGTTTTTGGTGTGCAATAAAGATATGTTGTATTGTATTGTAATGTATTGTATAGAATACTTTTTAACCGCTTAACTGCGGGTGGACCCGAGAGGCGCAGCTAGTTGTTTATAATTTGCAGACGTACCCATACTGTTCAACGAATGATGGAACTGAAAGCCGTATTTTTTAAATAATTTAATAAGATTCAATCAATTTAGGACGTTTTAGGGGTATATAATATGCAACCAGTACATATCGAACTGAGCTATTTAATTTAAAACAAAATTTTCTTTAACTCGTAATAAAATTTGATTAGTGAACTGATTTATACTGACTGAGACTTTCCTTATTTTATGAAGAAGGGATCTTAATTTTAATTTGAGACGGAATAGTAGATAATGCATCGAGGGAGTTAAATAGTGTGTCGATTCCCACTTAGGGCAAACATTCATGTGATAAATATTAGTGTTTGTTGTATGTCTGGGTGTTAATATCTATCTAAATATCAGTGTCTGGCAGCCATAGTACAAGCTTTGCTTAGTTTGGGGTCAGGCGACCGTGTGTGGAAGTGTCCCGAATTAAAAAAAATGTATATATATTTATACGTAATTGGCTCTGAGTTAAGAAGACGGCGGAAGACGCCGAGGAGAAAAAGAGACAGAAGTACTCTACGATGGAATCTTACTACTCCTTCGTGCCCATCGCCGTGGAGAGGAGACCATTGGCTGTTTTACTGGGGGTCGGATATCAAAAAACTTGTTGGCGAGTTGGGCCACAAGATTAGGGAGAGAACCGGTGACGCCCGCTGCTCTAGATCGTTACTAGTCCCAGAGGTTGGCGTTTGCCATTCAACGAGGTAACGCGGCTAGCGTTATGGGCACCTTTGCACCAGGAGCGGTTAGGGGTGGGTTATTCATTCATTCATTTATTAATTTATCATTTATTGGTTATTATATAGTACAAGCTGCGACCCGTGGTTTCGCCCACGGTCCCACAGGAACCGTTGATTTTTCCGGGATAAAAAGTACCCTATGTCCTTTTCTGTACCCTAAACAACATGTATGCAAAATTTTAAGACGATCGGTTGAGTAGTTCAGACGTGAAAGCGTTACAAAGAAACAAAGAAAATGAACAAAGACTCACTTTTTCATATTATATGTAGTACCTTTGATTTTAGTCTAACCTCAAAGCAAACACTCATTGACTGCGCGTTACTTAACAACGCCATCTGCTGTTGTGTCGTTAAAGCAATTAGTTGCTCACAAAAATAGTATTATTATTCGCCAATAGATGTCAGGAAGAGTCATATTTTTCAGTTGAGACTACTCAAACGCCTCCTTTTTGTTATTTTTCTTCCAAGTTTATGTTTAAGTTGATTATCGATATAACACGAATAAAATGACATTTTCTAAAAATGATTCCTAGCTAGATCGATTTATCGCCCCCGAAACCCCCTATATACTAAATTGTATGAAAATCGTTGAAGCCGATTCCGAGATTCCAATTATATATATATATATATATATATACAAGAATTGCTCATTTAAAGATATAAGAAAAGATAAGATATTGTACCAGTAGATATAATTTTAGTATATAATTAGTAATATTAAGAATTCCGTGCTTGAGTTCAGTCTCATGACACATTTGCCTATGTATAATTTTTGGTATTTCTGTACACACTATTTTTGGATGACAATCCAGTTCAGAACTTAGATGTGTGTATTGTGTTGGTATATCGATTGTTAGTTGTTTGTGTGTCTAATAAATAAATAAATTCAATATCTAAATTATTTTTGTACCATTGTATTGGTTTTACTATTTTTTTTTTATTTGTTCATGTTATGTACACATGTTTAGGAATATGGTCTAGAACCAAACTATTATTGTATATTTTTTCTAATTATAATATGATTTTTTTATTAACCCTAAATTTAAGAATTTAATTTCTGGATTTAATCTGAAACTAATCTAAAATCGGAAATCTATTTCTATTATTTATAATTATTGAATTTTCTGAATTTAACTTGCAAGTGGGCCCTAAAATAGTAAGACTAATTTTGGGGTTAACGTTTTCGATTTTGGTTTAAGATCAGCTCATTCTAAGGTTGTCCATCCGATCACATTCTGTGTGAACAATTCAATCCCAAATAAACCCAAAAAAAAATCAAGCCCTTGTCTTGTTTTTTAAACCAATGATATAAAAATATGAGCGAAGGTCGGTCCAATACACGTCAGCGATTTGTGACGTCACGACCCGGCATCTTGATAAAATTTTGTACGGTTCGCAAATTAGTTTCGGGAAAAAAATAAACTCTGTGAGCTCGCGAGTGAGTAACCCCCATAAATATCTAGGCAATTTTGAAAAGGTGCTAAAACTGAAAAGTGATGATGATGAGGCGAGTCTACTCCGACTAGGCTAGTCGGAGTAGACTCGCCTCGCAAGCCAAAGGGAGCTGGTACGGACCCAGCCAAAGGCACGCACAATTCTTTCTTTAAAACATAGGCCCAACAAAATGTTTTTGAAAATAAAATGAAATATTGTTTTTATTCAATTAGGTGTCGAAGATACGCTTATGGACGTCAAATTTATAAAAATAAGTCTACCACCTTTCGTAACTGTTCGTAACTCCTTATGTAACTGTCCCAGAACGGGCTGAAGCACGGTGCTGAGGTGAGGTGTAAAGTGTGTTCCTCTGGAAATCCTGGAGCCCTCCATGAGGCGCGAAGGATGGCCCCATTTTAGTTTTAGTAGGTACAATTTTACATAAGACTGTAATAACTGGGAGCAATTAGACCTAGCTAACCCCCCCCCCCCCCCCCGCACCTTTTGCTCCCCTTTGGCGATAGCCCAAGCCATGGTCAGAGGTTCTTGTCAGTAGCTAAACTGCGCTTGGCAATCGTCTGATACGCTGTAGAGGCCTCAGTCCCTTCAGTGGTTAACGGCTTTAGAGCCAAAACATGCTGAATCCAGTTGCAGTCCGTTCCGTTTGCGGCGCTGTCAGTTTGTCGTTGTCAGCGAGCAGTCCGTACGTCACACTGCCACTGTAACGGACTGGAAACAGACTGCTTTCAGTGTGACGTTTTTTATATAGTTTTATAATTTACTGATTGTCGCAAACTGGACCGGAATGCACACGGACTGCACCTGCATTTTGTTAGCACCTTTACTCATTTACAAAAAAAACAGTAGGTGTCTCATGAAAATTTTCCCTAGAAAAAAAAGGAAGGCCCAACAAAATGTAGGTTTTGTTGCGGACGCTACTTTTGTACTCGGTTAAGACTGTCGCAAGTACTTTATGTGAAACAATATAAGGGCCTCGGGTCAGCCCTTTTACAATGCCAATATTTGGCATAAACGAAAATACTTCGAGGGCTCCTATTACCTACCCTTATTAGGTTTTCGGATACCCTAGGGCTGCCACACTTAACACTTGTCACAAAAATTTTTTCAGCTTCTTACCCTTTATCAAGCACAGGTTCGATCTTGTTTGGAGTATTGCATGGTTCCGCCAAGTATCAGCTAGACGCTCTGGACTCTATGGAAAAGCGCACCCAAGGGCTCATTAACAATGACTCGTTGGTTGAATCTAAGCTTCAGAGCTTGTCACACCGGTGTGAAGTGGCCAGTAAGAGACACCCTAAGCGGTGGAAATTCCGCCAACACGCACTAAGCGTTTCTAGTCAACTTTTCTTGAACTGCAGAGGTGTGGAACTCGTTGCCTGCGTCTGTCTTTCCACCTAAATACAATCCGGGGGTGTTTAAGAGTAAAGTGAATAGGTATCTCCTAGGCAAGCGTGTTACACCTTCGATCACGTCGACGCCTCCCATCAGGCGAGTCAGTGGTCAAACGCATGCCTAGTTTGTTGTAAAAAAAAACAACTTATAATTAGATAATTAAATTGGTTATCATTTAGGCTCGATATATTTTCGTAGTCTACTCAAATTATAATATAGTACAATACCTAGTTAGGTACAATACTACTTTTTGCTCAGAAAAATGACACTATTCTAAGACTTTTTGTACATCAAAATACAAACTCATTTTTTTGTGCGTGTAGGCATGCGTGTGTACGTATCGTATTATTGTTCTTGTGTTCAAAAATAAAATAGTTCTGTTAGGTAGAGTAAACTTAAGTAATATTAATAAATCACTACATAGTATAAAACAAAGTCGCTTTCTCTGTCCCTATGTCCCTTTTGTATGCTTAAATCTTTAAAACTACGCAACGGATTTTGATGCGGTTTTTTTTAATAGATAGAGTGATTCAAGAGGAAGGTTTATATGTATAATAACATCCATTAAATAGTGGAGAAATACTGTTATTTTTGAGGTTTCTAATGTGATGTTAGTAGTCTGTTTATGTTATACCCGTGCGAAGCCAGAGCGGGCCGCTATGTTTTTATATACAACGTTCACAGTTTTTCTGTAGTGTATTTAGTATCAGCATTGCACCCGTGCGAAGCCGGGGCGGGTCGCTAGTTTATTATAATTACGAGCTGCGCCCCGCGGTTTCACCCGCGGTCCCATAGGAATCGTTTTTTTTTTAGAATCAAAAGTATTTCTGTATATCTGACAGTGCAGATGCAAAATTTAATTATTATTGGTTGAGTAGTTAAGGCGTGTAAACCTAACAAACAAACATGAGCAAAGTCGCTTTCGGATTTATAATATTAGTTATGATTATTTCAAAATTATTCTCTCTATTACCATCAGCTCATTCATCTTCAACTTTATTGTAACTTACAGAACATAACATCACGCCTTTCCTACGAGAGGGCTGGCAGAGATACAACATCCACACTGCACCGGACGATATTTAGTCTAAATGTGAAAGGGGGTGAGCCATTCGCCATACACCGGGCTCCAGTCACGTAGCAGATGACATACAATACACACACATACATATATGTTCACACAATGAACAAATGGGTGCATGCCGTCTGCTGGGTTGAACCCGCTCCCTCTGGCTTGAGAAGCGGGCCTTCTCAAGCCAAAACAAAATAATGATGAAAGCAAACGTGACATAACTTTGTGGTTTGTGGCAACCCTAGCCCTCAGGTATCGTTGTTGCTTATTTCACTTGATTCTAGATATGATTGTTAAAAGAATCCTTGCTAAGCTTTCTGATATAATTTGTAGTTCATATTTTGGAGATGAGCGGAGAAAAGGTAAAAAAATATTTATAGAAAATGTTTGTGAGTTTGAGCGGGAATAGTGATTTCAAGTCGGTTTTAGGATTCCATAGCTAAAGAATAGAATAGAATATAATATTTTTAAATCAAAGAATAGAATAGAATATAATATTTTTATTGCTTAAACTGTGTACATAACTTTTGACTGCCTCGGTGGCTCAGTTGGTAGTGAACCTGCCTTCTGAGCTGGGGGGCGTGGGTTCGATTTCCACCTAGGGCAAACATTAGTCATTGTTCTATGTCTGGGTGTTAATATCTATTTAAGTATGTATTTAAAAATATATAATTATGTATATCAGTCTCTGGCAGCCATAGTACAAGCTTTGCTTAGTTTCGGTGTGTGCTAGTGTCCCGAATTTATTATTTATTATTTATAATGTTCTTAATTACATACCATACCGTCACGCCTTTCCCCCGAGGGGGCTGGCTGGGGGGAGGTGTAATACAACGCCCACACTTCGCCGGACGATATTCAGTCCCAAATGTGACAAGGGGCGAACCAGTCGCCATACACCGGGCTCCAGTCATGTAGCAGATGACATAAAATACGCACATTTGTTCACACAAAGAACAAATTGGTGCGTGCCGGCTGGGATCGAACCAGCTCTCTCTGGCTTGAGAGGCGGGCCTTCTCCAACTAGGCTGTTATCGGCTGTTACCCGGAAGAATGAATCACGCTTAAACTTAAACTATGCAAACTCAGATTCGAAGAATTTGAGTTTTACGTTGGAATTCGAACGGAAACGTTTCCGAATGATTTAGAATACGGGTGCTGGACAAGATTCTCTCCAGACAGACTCAGGGTGAATTCAATTTCCCTTTAAGAAAAAAAAATCTAAAGTTATGAAGTTTTTGTTTTAAAACTGTTATTTGTGAAAATGTAATACACATTACACATATAACGGCGAGCTCAGTGGTTTGTAACCTTTTAAAAAAGGTATCGCATATCTTTATGTCCAATGGTCGAAAAACATGTGAAAAATGGAATATATTCAGTTAGTAACACAGCCATTCATATGGAGACTCCCTCGGACAGTTAAACTCGTATAAAATTTAATTGTCTCATATAAAAACACAGTAAAAATGAAGACTGAAACCGGTACATATTGAGGTATGTCTAGAATCCGGTACCTGTAGAACCGGTATTAAAAATATCGGAATTAACCTTGGAGCACATAAAAAGGAGATACGGTACTAAAACCTAAAAATAGACCGCATAAATTAAGTGCTGAACACAACCATCGTAGTCACAAAGAAGCACAACCAGTCGCAACAGTGAAAATTATTGTTGTCTCGTTTTCGCTATAGTCTCTTGCACGTCTCTCTATCTTTGTTATTGATACACGTAACATAATACAGTCAACGGCGCTGTGTAGTGTCTGTTTGTTTGTAGTTGTATTGGGTTCACGAGCTGTGTACTAGAGTGCAGACTCGTGCCACTTTTCATGAAATTAACTTGTAATATATTATAGTAACTGAATATCAGTTTGTTTTTAAAATATGTTAGAATGGAATGAGAACGGAAGAATGGAAATATGAAAATAGAATGAATGAAAATGGATGCATGAAATCTCATGGAAGAGGGAAAAGCAAAAGTCAGACTTAAAAGTCTGTGACAATGAACCATGAGTGAGAGCGTAAAAATCGGCTAAATTCTGGACTGCTTCGGTGGCTTAATTACCAAGTGAACCTTCCATCTGAGCTTGGGGGTGTGGATTCTATTCTCACCTAGGGCAAACAGTCGTGGGAACTTGTATTAAATTTGTTCTACATCTAGGTGTTAATATTTATTTAAGAAGGTGGATATATTAAAAAAAAATACAACGTGTTAATCGATCAACGTCCAAAAAATTCGTTGATTGTCGATAACATGTATGGAATAGCTGTTTTTTTTCTCGATTTCAGGATTGTCCCATAGTCTATGCGTGCTCTGCTAGTGGAGTATCCTTAACTCTACAAATTTTGCGGAAACGCAAAACAACACCTTGTATGTGTATATGTATCAGCCTCGGACACCCTTAGTACAAGCTTTGCTTAGCTTGGGGTCAGACGACTGTGTGTGCAAAAATGTCCCGAATATATTTATTTATTCTGTATAAAGACCTGATCCAGCCATCACCGTTCTTTTATAATTGTACCAGGCGCACCAGTAAGAGACACCCTCTTATGAAGGAAATTCCGCCAAAACACACTAAGCGTTTCAAGTCATCTTTTCTTGTAAGAACTGCAGAGGTTTGGAACTAGCTTCCTGACGCAGGAAGCTATAATCCAGGGGTGTTTAAGAGTAAAGTGAATAGGCATCTCCTAGGCAAGCATGTTCGATCACGTCGACGCTTCCCATCAGGCGAGTCACTGGTCAAACGCACGCCTAATCTGTTGTAAAAATATATATTATATAAATTAAATATACCGGTTATTCAGTCCTAGCGTACCGGCAGATAGGTACGATAAAACAGAGAGCTCCGCTCCGTATATTAACTACTATATGATCCGACAGTATGAACCGACTAAAACTGACTATTAGTAGACGTAGAAAATGGTAGGAGAAACGAAAAAAAAAGGGAAGAAAGAATATTATTGAAGTGAACAGATTGTGTAGTGAAGCTTGTTGAAGCTAGTTCTATAACTATACAGAAAGTATACAGGTATGTAACGCACATATCGTTACGCTATTTTCGCTGAAAAGGTTGGCAGAGGTGTATTACAGCATCCACACTTCAGCGGATGATATTCAGTCCCAAATGTGACAGGGGCCTGTCGCCACCGGGCTCCAGTTAAATAGCATATTACATTAAATACATGCACGCATGTATGTTTACAAAATGATCAAATTGGTCTGTGACTTTAGCTGGAATCGAACCAGTGCACCGCCCTATTACAAGGCGAGCTTTCGGCCGCCTAGGCTATCATAATGTAACTTAACAAAAGTTGGCGTCCAACGGAGACCTTCCAAATCTCCACAACAAATAAACAATTTTGCTCATATCCGAACTTAAAAATCGTATTGCATGAACTACGAGTACTTGCCTGCTAAATTTCATGAAGATTGGATCTACGGTACTCAAGTCATCCTCAAACAAACAAATGCCGAAATAACCAAAAGAGAGAGAGAGCTCGCTTCGCTCGGTCATTGATATCGACATATTTACATTTTTATGGAATTAATTCTATTGTTCCTACTTCTTTTTTAATTTATTTAAAACTATGTAGCTGCGCCCCGCGGTTAAAAAATATCCTATGTGCTATTCTAGACTATAATCTATCTCAATGGCAAATTTTATCCAGATCTGCTCAGCCGTTCTGGCGTGAAAGAGTAACAAATATCCATCCATCCATCCATCCATCCATCCATCCATTCTTACAAACTTTCGCGTTTATAATATTAGTAGGATTATTTTTGTGCAGAAATTAGGTTCACACAGTTGGTCTTATTTATGAATATTACTATATTCAGCCCCTTTAAATGAAATGTCCAAATGCACTGAAAATACATTGCACGGGACAAAAAAAATAACAGCCAACTGTTAGGTTCTAAATGAACAAAATGTATGACGCAACCCTAGTAAAAGACGGACCTGTCACGCACGCTAGTATAAAAAAGTTGGCCTGTCACTTTTCGATCTTGGACAGTACAAAACCATCTCTATACTAGTCTAGGATTATAGGGTCAACTGGTGCAAATTCGTCTGTGGGGCAATTGCGTCTTTCGAGAATTACTGACAAACCCTTCACAAATTAGGCGCCACCTGCATATTTTTTCTATCTTTAGTTACAATCATCGTACAGGATGGCGTTACTTGCCTAATTTGCGAAGGGTTTATTAGTCATTCTCAAAAGACGCAATTGCCCCACAGACGCATTTGCCCCAGTTGACCCTAAGTACTCATAGTTCAGCCCCTATGGAGCGTATATAATTAAATTTAAAAAGGTCATAAATTGTCATGTCGTCACGCCTTTCCCCCAAAGGGGCTGACACAGGTGCAATACAACAGCCACACTTCGCCGGACGATATTCAGTCCCAAATGTGACAGAGGGAGAGCCTGTCGCCATACACCGGGCTCCAGTCATGTAGCAGATGACTTAAAATACGCACATATGTTCACACAATGAATGGTGCGTGCCGTCGGCTGTGTTCGAACCCGCTCCCTCTGTTTTGAGAAGCGGGCCTTCTCCAACTAGGCTACCATCCCTATATACATAAAATATCATGTCATTTTAATGATCCGATCCACCTGCCGTGAATCAAAAATGAATAAAACAGAAACCTGTATTCCAAACGAGGCTCTATTAAAAACTAAAACAGTCTCAAAAACAGCGAAGTCAAACGAAGCCCTCAACTCTAAAGTACGATGAATAAAGAATGACTTCATACTTTAAATTGAATCAGGTATGCAATTTTCATGCTCTCGACGCTTACACCGCGACGAAGCAGGTTTGATACTTAGTGGGCTATTTGCTCAAATTATGCTATTTATTTGTTATGTAAATTATTTCAGCTGGTGTTATAACTACGAATTTAATTTGAAATGTTGTTTGTAGTACATATTTCTTAGTAAATACCTGCAAGCAATGAATTAAGTATGACTTTGTACTTTAAATTGAATAGCGAAGTTAGCAAGTTTGGATAGGCTGAGTGTAGCCCTGATGTCAGTTACTAGGCCGCCCGAAGACTTCTGACTACGGTATGCAACTTGCAAAAAAAATGTTAGTATCTCATAGCCATAGTACAAGCGTTGCTCAGTCTAAGGTCAGATGACCGTTGATGGGGCAATTGCGTCTTTCGAGAATTACTGACAAACCCTTCACAAATTAGGCAACTAACGCCATCTTGTACAGATTATTGTAACTAAGGATAGAAAAAAAGATGCTAATTCTCGAAAGAAGAAATTGCCCCGCAGACGCATTTGCTCCAGTTGACCCTATGTGTTAATCCAGGGTATGAAACTTCTACAACTTTTTTTATGTAGAATAGGTCGGCACTTAACCACCAACTCGCCTGATGTTAAGCAACGTCTAAGATGGAGCACGACGACCTATAAGTTACTTATTTACTCTAGCCTTGAAGTTTTGTAGAGTGAAGAAGTACAAAGACAGTTGAGTGAGGCGCTACAAGTGCGCCACTGCTCAGACCCGTCTTCGGAACGGTTACACCGGGCTACATCCCGAAACACGACTAGGTCATTTCACGGCATGGCTTGGTAACATTGGCAACTAATTTCATCCAAGCCTGTTCAGCCGTGAAAGCTTGACAAATAGACAGTGATTTTTAATACTAGCATGAATTTAAACTTAAATTTCAGTTAATTTGTACGAATACATTTAAATTGTTTATAGTAAGTATCTACTTATTTCTTTGTACATAAGTACAAGAATTCAAAAAACAAGTAACATTATTAAAAAAAAAAAAAAAAACCTGCAAATATTGTACTCTATGTCATTCCACTATCAAGACGATTCAAATGACACCTCACATGTCGAAATACATCAAGCTGTTTAGGCTGTAGGGCGTGCGAAAGAAACCTCATACATATACATATAAACCCACATACATACTTACATACATACACTCGAAAACATAACCCTCCTTCTTGCGCAGTCGGGTAAAAATAGAGCTTCCTAAAAAAACACCATCTTTTATTTATTTTTTTGATGACATAATATTTAACACAAAGCGCGTGTTGCCTCCCAGAGTGCCTTAGTACGTGTGAGCGAGAGTGTGCTGGCTAGCACCCTTGCGGTGTACTAGTATGCCAGTAAAGTCTAGTATGAAATACATGTTACGTCTATGAAAAATACCCGCGTTTCGAAATAAGAAAATATTTTCCTATTTATCTGAAATAAAAAAATATTTAGAAATATTTGCTCTGAAAATATTTTTCTATTTATCTACTGCAAGGAATTTTTGTAAACTACGAATTTTATCTTACAGCACAACGGTGAAATTGAGTGTTCAACTTCTTGGCCTTATGCAGGCGGAACCGCAGACAGGAACTAGTAATGTGATATGTATCGCAAAATACCAAGAAAATGTTTTCGTTCATAGGGATGGGCAATTTAAAAAGTAAATATCGATGAGAAAGTATCGACAATTTCTGACCTAAAAATTTGTAAAAAATTCGCGTGAATATCGATGTGTAATTTTATAAAAAGAGTTTAAGTTTTTAAAAATAGTTTAAGTGGGTGTATCTACACTCTTATTTTTGTTAATTTTTGCATTCCCATACCCTTTCATACGTATCCTCTCAATCCTGAGGTTGCCTGGAAGAGATCACTCTTAGTGATAAGGTCGCCAGCTGTTACACTACAGTTTAAGTTTTTTCTGTTCTGTTGTTTTGTTATTTCTGTTGTGAACAATAAAGTGTTTATCTATCTATCTATCTATCTAAAAGAGTATATAATTAATTATTTCATATAAAAAATCAAGTCTTCATACAAAATTGATCACGTGACTAGTAAGTCTTCATACAAAATTGATTACGTGAATGGAGACTCGATTTTCTTCCGAATTTTAAAAATGTATGTGAACTAAAACAATAACAAGAATATCCTTAAAATTATTAATTATTAATATCCTTACTAATTATAAAATCGAAAGTAATTCTGTCTGTCTGTCTGTTTGTAGGCTTTTCACGGCTAAACTGCTGAACGTATATCTATGAAATTTGATAAATAGTTGCAGTATGTCACGAAAAAGGTTTTCGGATACTATTTTCTGAATAAATGCGATCGAAGTCGCGGGTAACAGCTAGTAATTTATAAGCATTAATTGCGGAATTTCACCCACGGTCCTACAGGAATCGTTTATTTTTCCAGGATGAAAGGTTTCCAATGTCCTTGATGAGAAAACGAGAAAAAAAACAGCTGTTCCATACAAAAAGTTCGATCGGACAGAATTTTTTTTTTTTCAACTTCAAGGTCGCCCATAGGTTATTGGAGCTCTCCTAGAGAAGTAAACCTACATCGACAAATTCTGCGAGAATTCAAAACAACACGTTGTATACTCTAAGAAAAATCTAACATCAACAAGAAAAATATATCGATACGACCACATCCCGTTTCACCCACAAAGGCCGATTCGATCCGGATCACGGCGGATCGAACTGGATAAGTGTACAAAGGTCCCACTGGATCCGCGATGAATAAGATCCGCTCGAGCGGTGTACGATAGCAAGATTATCTGATTTGAAAAGAATGCGTCGGCAAATATCGTTCAGTGTTCTTTTCATTCGTTCTGTTTCGTCCATATTGAGCTGTTGGAAACTAAAGTACCTATATTATTTACTAGTAGAAGTTTACTTTTTTTCTGATTGAATGGACTTACGTTTGACCACAACACATTTGTCACGCATTTCCCCCGAGGCTGCTGGCAGAAGTGTAATACAACAGCCACACTTCGCCGGACGAAATTCAGTTCCAAATGTGACAGGGGGCGAGCCTGTCGCCATACACCGGGCTCCAGTCATGTAGCAGACATACAATACGCACGTAATGTTCACAAAATGAACAAATTGGTGCGTGCCGTCGGCTGGGTTTGAACCCGCTCCCTCTAGCTTGAGGCTATCATCACTTCCTAGACCACAACACACCTGATGGAAGTGACGATGCGGTGAGATAGATATGTAAGATAGATAAGATAGAGCACGCTTACCCATGAGGTGCCTATTCACTCTTGTCTTGAAGAGATCCAGGTTGTATCTATTGCTGGGGAACACCGAGGCAGGAAGTGCGTTCCATAATTATTACCGTATTATATTATACTAGCGACCCGCCCCGGCTTCGCACGGGTGCAATGCTGATACTAAATATACACTACAGAAAAACTATGAACGTTGTATATAAAAACAAATTTATTGTGGGATATCCATAGGAGATAGACATATACCATCACGGAGTTTTCTGTAGACCTTTTCAATGTGTACAAATAATTAGTACATTATTTTGACAAATCTCGTAGGGTTCAGCCTGCGTTTGCAATGTAAACGGAAAAAAAAAAATTACGACATCACATTAGAAAACTCAAAAATAACAGTAATTCTTCACTATTTAATGGATGTTTTTAAACATATAAACCTTCCTCTTGAATCACTCTATCTATTAAAAAAACCGCATCAAAATCCGTTGCGAAGTTAAGCATAGTTAAGCATACAAAGGGACAAAGAAAGCGACTTTGTTTTATACTATGTAGTGATGCTGCGCCCCGCGGTTTCAGCTGTTGTTCCACAGGAATCTATATTTTCTTCATGATGAAAAATCTGCATGGCGACATGGCATGGAAAGCTCTGATAACATGTTGCAATAAATAACGAGTATGTGGATACATTCAGCAGCTGCTACAGCAAACTTTAACTTTGGGTTTAAAGACATTTAATCTCAAGAAAACAATTAATTACTTACATTTAGAATACATAATAAAAAATAATATAAAAATTTATTTGACACGAAAAAATTTTGTAGTGTTTGATAGTCCCTAGCTACCACGGTAGGATACGCTGTGTTGTGGTGGTAGTACTAATATAATTTATCTTACTCTTACTAATATTATAAACGCGAAAGTTTGAAAGAATGGATGGATGGATGGATGCTTATTACTCTTTTACGCCAGAACGGCTAAACAGATCTGGATGAAATTTGGCACAGAGATAGATTATAGTCTAGAATAGCACATAGCATATTATAGCTTTTTAACTGCGAGTGAAACCGCGGGGCGCAGCTAGTAATATTTATTTGGGACACTTCGTCACGGTCGTCTGACCCCAAACTAAGCAAAGCTTCTACTATGGCGGCCAGAGATTGTTATACTCGTACATACATTTATAAATATTTTTTAAATATACTATTATTAGATATTTAACACCCAGATATAGAACAAACACAAATGTTCATCACATAAATGTTTGCTCTAGGTGGGAATCGAACCCACGCCCTCTAGCTCAGAAGACAGGTTCACTACCGACTGAGCCACCGAGGCAGTCATAGACAGAAATAAATACTTCACACTTATCTTCAGCTTTTTTAAGGTTTTAGTTTGAGAATGGCTTAACATAACGGAGGAAAACCGTTATCATAGGTAAAACACGAAAGCACTAAAAGCAGACGTTTTAGAGCGAATCCGGAGAGGGGCTGGATCCACTACTGTGCTATTCAAAATTCAAATTCAAAATTCAAAATTTATTTAGTTCTTAAACTGGTAAATTACAGGGGTTGGTCTCTCCTGTTAAGTTTGGAAAACCTGTGTTAGGAGAGACCGCTCTTTCGTTATTTATAAAAGAATGGTATATCATTTACCTATAACATTTTTTCAAAATTTTGTCTTACGTACTAATTAAAATCTATTACATTTAATTTTACACTTTCTGTTTCATTTTTTACATCATTTACTTTATATTTAAGTTCCTATCATACCTTTACATAACATTTTTACATAATACCTTCAAAATTCTTTAAATTTACTTATAAATATATTTTAGTGTTTACAATATGTCCAGAAATCAGTTTTAGGTTGAAAGCTAGTCTCTTAGTTGCTAGTAAAAATTTCTACGCAGGTACCCCTTGCACAGTAGCGGTCGTTAACAAGCATGAATAACATCGAGCATCGACTCGCGACTCGCGAACCCCTCCACTGTTTGTATGAAGCTTCAATTGGACAAACGGTCTGGTGCCCAGGTTTAATTGTACAACAGGCGCGCCCTCACCGAGAGCATTCGTGCGTAATGTAACAATCCTCGATTCGATTTTGTGCATTACGTTACAATACTGCCTCGCTGTCTGTTTGTACTCGTAACTTCGATCAGATACACATAGATGTCGTGTCTCATTAAAATTAGGCATTTTTAGTGGCACACTTAGCGTTTTAAATTCAAAACAATCAAATACATATAACTTCATTTGAATCTAAGCCTTATCATTCTGCAATAACGTTGAAGGCATTTCCTAAATGTTTTTGGCACATTAAGGCGTCGTGACATCGACGCGATCACAGAGAGACTGACAGCGAAACAAGGCTTACACTTGATCTAATCCTTTGCAAGGTGACTTGATTTCTATGTAAGTATTCTTGCCTGTTCTTCTGGGTAGTGGCTCTTTTTCCGAACAAAGCGGTCGAGTCTGTTAAAAACTGACGTTCTTATGTGTATATTTGATAACCAATTGAATAAAAACATTTTGACTTTGACTTTTATAAAGCATATAAAAAGCGATTTAAACCAATCTAGAGATTCAACAACATAAAATCTTAAAAACATTTTTACACGCATAAACCTATAACTAAATTATAATCTAAAAGCCCGTTGCAGAGGGAAAGTTGCCCAGAATGCTAGCAGCATTGCCACGCTGGATGGCAATGCTCAATTTCTGGCCGAAATAAATGCCAGCATCCTGAACACAAAAGTAAAGTTCAGCTTGTAAAGTAACAATCCAAAATTGAGTTTTCTTTCGGGTCTCTCGCTTTCACTCACCACTGTAATGTTACACGTTGTATCATTACAAGACTGTAATGCTCGGTTCTCCTGCCTTACTGCTACTGTGAAAGCATCTGGTGGGACGTACTCTACCGTTTCATCTGTTGCTTTGAATGGGGCAGTCACTACCGGCGTGTTTTCAAATATCGTGTTTTTTAAATTTCAGCATAGGTTCAACAATCAATCGGAAACGTTTCCGATCGGATTCCGAAATATTTAAACTCAAATCGAATCTCAGTCCGTATTCATAAGTTTTTAAACGTGATTCATTTTTCTGATCGGATTCATAGTCGATTACATATTCCAAAATTTGTAAAAGTAGACTGAGATTCAATCAATGTGAGTTTAAAATTTATGGGATCCGATCGGAAACGTTTCCGAATGATTATGAATAGCACCACTGTTTCCTTATTTTGCAAGGTTTCGATATAATTTGAGAAATACGAGAGCCGTGTTAGCCCAGTGGGATGGACCGCACATTCTGATCGTCGTGGGTTCGATCCTGGCCTTGCACCAATGCACTATTCGCTAGTAAAAAAAATAAAGTGCTTGTAAATTTGACACGTGCTCTTACGGTGAAGGAAAACATCGTGAGGAAACTAACATGTCCTAGATGAATAATTCTCGGACATGTGACATCCACCAGCCCGCACTGAGCCAGCGTGGTGGATGACGGCTCAATCACCCTCGACGTAGGGTAAGTCGATGTCCCTGGAGTGGACGTAAAAGACTGCATGTGATGATGATATAGTTTGTCGGAAATGTACTTTAAATTATCGGAACAATGTATCCGCCGTAAAGAGAGTGGTGATTGCAAGTGAGCGCTACCTTATTTCGGATGGTAGTTTTAACTGTAGGTCCTAATTGCTTGTTGTAGAGCAAAGGTGCCTATAACATATCTTCACGCCTTTCCCCCGCAGGGGCTGGCAGACGGCCACACACCCACACTTCGCCGGACGATATTCAGTTCCAAATGTGACAGGGGGCGAGCCTGTCGCCATCGGTGTATGGCTCCAGTATTGTAGCAGATGACATGAAATACGCACATATGTTCATACAATTAACTAATATGTAGGTGCGTGCCTTCAGCTGGGTCCGAACCCGCTCCTTCTGGCTTGAGAGGCGAGTCTACTCCGACTAGTCTGTCATCGCTCTTTCTATAAAACCATTTTAATTAAGTAAAGTAATTAGTTGATGTCCATAAAAACATTTCAATTCAGTAAATTGCGGTTTAATAGTTTGAGCATTTTTGATATAGGTATTATATTTTATTTTCTTATGAAATGAAATGAAATGAAATGAAATGAAAGTTTATTAGTGGTGACAAACGTCACATATCAATAAATTAACAAAAATATATAAAGGTAAGGTGGTATAATTATAGTAAAGACTCTGTGAGTTGGAGACCACGCGGTCAGCGTCTGTCTTCCTATACAGGACGCATTCCTTAACCGATTCTCGTGAAGTTTTGTGAGCAGGTTCCATAATTTTACAGTTGCCGAGTCATTCTTTGGAATTTTTGCAAAATTGCATCAATACAATTTAATTAATAATAATTAATAATTCAATACAATTTACATCATTTAAAAAAAAATCAGAAACTGCCTCGACAAATGAAATGCGACCTGTAGAGGAAGACAAAGATCCGGGGGGCTATTCCTGCGCGTGAGATGAGATGAGATTTTATCTTGGTCACTCTCACACCTATGACGTTTCAAACCAGAGCAACAACAAGGACGAAAAAAAGTGAGATGAAAATTTCAAATCTCCGAATAGGGCCACCGGACAGAGATCCAGACAGAATCCGAACAATAGAACGTATTTTTGTCGAAACTGAAGCATAGACGCTTTGCTCGTTAACGCTCGCTAGGTCAATTATTGGTAAGTATTATATTTTCTCCTAAATCCTACTAATATTATAAACGCGAAAGTTTGTATGTATGGATGGATGGATGGATGTTTGTTACTCTTTCACGCCAGAACGGCTGAACAGATCTGGATGAAATTTGGCACAGAGATAGATTATAGTATAGAATAGCACATAGGATACTTTTTAACCGCGGGTGAAACCGCGGGGCGCAGCTAGTAATATATAATTAAGTAACATAACCCTTTTTTTTGCACCGTGGTTGGAAAAAAATACGGGCCACCATTGAAATTGGTAGAGAATCTAGATTCTAGAACAACAACCTTTAAGCGGCCACTACACTATCCAATTTGCAGTATGCTAACTTAGCGTGGCTAAGCCCGGGCAATAGAAGAACAAAAACCGGCCAAGTGCGAGTCAGCCTCGCGCCTCGAGGGTTCTGTACAAGCCTGTAGGTATTTAAATCTAATACCTCTACACGTTCATGAGGAAAGGGGTAGTAAGTTTAAAATTATTTAAAATATTTTTTTACATGATGTAACTAAAACTTTATGCTTTCTTCCTCTATCTTTGCTACAAGATATTGCTTCATACCATATTTCAAGATTCTGAGTTCACAGGAAGTACCTTGTAGGTGTTGATTCCCTTGCGAGTGTCGAAAATTTGCGGCATAAACGGCTGTATCTTTTGATTGCGTTGGCTTAGAAGTTTGATTTTTTTCACAGCTCCAAGGAACATTAGACCTGAGTATTTTGTATGAATTTCAGCTTGATACCTCCACGCGTTCTTGAGAAAAAGGATCTTGATAGACAGACATACAGACAACAAAGAGATCCCATAAGGTTTCCGTTTTGGGCCTTGATAGACAGACAGACGGACAACAAAGTGAGGGTTCCGTTGTACCGAGATTTAGACTGACTAAGTCAAATAAGTCATTTTTAGGCAACTGTGTTCGTTTTTACAATAAAATCCCGAAAAATACAACAGGGCTCACCGAGGGAAAATTCAAATCACGTGTAAAAACTACATTAATGAAAAGAGGATATTATAAGGTTAAGAATTATTTAGAAGATTATTTATTATTTGAAAAAATGCCCCTCAGTTTCTTGCCTGTTCTTCTGAGTAGAGGCTCTTTATCCGAACAAGGCGGTCGAGTCTATTTAAATAACTTTGACGTGCATAAGTGTATCTTTGATACCTAAATTGAATAAAAACATTTTGACTTTGACTTTGACTTGTTTTTCCTTTTGAGGTACGAAAACCCTGAAAATGAATTGCTGGTAGAGTCGTGTAGCGTAATTCGACTCAAGAGCTTATCTCGACCCTATTCAATATTATTGTGAACTACCCTCATCTTTTTCTATTTCTAACATAACTCGTTAGCTACCAGTTGTTCTTTCTTGCCACCTACTATGCCTAATTAGGTAGGAAACTTAGGAACGTTACAACCTGTCTAACAGGCATTAAGCTATCAAATTTTAGCACGCTAGCTCACCTAGCGTACTGCAAATTGTAAAATATAATGACCGCTTTAAACCAGGCCATAACGCAACGAACGGCCTAAAAACCCAAAAAGAAGAAAAGGAATTATTGTCCTATATTCGCTTAGACGTCGAATCTTCGTTTTTATATCAACTTCATTGTTTGAAAACTCATTAGGGTTGTACAATGGCGGCCATTAGGGTTGGCGCCGCTCCAGGGGGGGGTACTAACGAAAATGTATGGGGGAACCTTATTTTTGCGATTCTTAGCCGATGATGTGGGTGGTGACAGCGTTTTGTGTACGTTTGTGTAGTAAACGTGACTTTCTATAAGTTGTCAGTCGTGAGGTTGCTAGGAATATATTCAATTTTTGTTTTGCAATACTACGAGTAGAAGTGTCTGTCTACCCGACCTTACGATTAAAAAAATCGTTTTTTCTAACCATATTAATTCTAAGCAAAATAACTGTAAGCTTTTTATTTGACAATTATAATTTAAATGATATAGAAGCAAAACTGGATTTGTTTGTTTGTTTGTTACGCTTTCACACTCTAACTATACTCAACCGATCATCAAACTTTTGCATACACGTTCCCAAGGGTACAGAAAACGGAGAGGGGGTCTCCATGTTTTCTGGGCCCGCAAACATACACTGTTATACATGGCGTATTTTAGACCCAAAAAATTAACAGTGCCAATGGAACCACAGATGAAACCGCGGTGCGCAGGGTGAATACCTATCTCAAAGTAAGGTTCAAACCCGTAGAAGTAAACGCCGAGGGCAAGCGGGCGCGATCTGTATATAGTCAGGTTACATAGAAACTCGAACAATACAAAACATTTCAAACTGGTTTGTGCTGGTTTTCCAACAGCGTCCGCTTCTTTGGGTTCTGGCTACAAGAGCAGGTATGTTCAGTAGCTTAATATTAACGTGTTTAAATATACCACATTTAAGTGTATTTTGGTCGTATAAATATTTGTTTTTTAAATTCTATATTTCCATCACAAAATTTAAATACTATAATCTATCTAAATCTAAGAATATAAATAATATCTTGAAAAACATAAATTATAGTTTGCCTTACACGGAGACCTCGCACCAGTCTTTCGTCCGACTTAGCTCATATATGAACTTAAAGTTATAAAGTATATTGGGACAAACTACATGCCTCCAAAATGTTATGCTGATTAGATCAACGATACTCAACTTATCGTCAAACAAACAAAGGCCGAGTTTTCTCAGTAGACTGTTAGACTTCGCTGCGCTCGGTCAACAATAGGAAGTAGGTACGTTTCTCCAGTGATAGGCATGCAGTGACTTCTAGTGCCCCCCGGGGGGCTGCAGCGCTCTCATCGCAGTACCCCCCGGAGCAGAGCACCGACGCCAATATAACACTGAATGAGCAAAATTATACCGATTGGAGATATTTGACTGCAGACAATGGCGTAGAGTAGCCTTTTTAACTACAACAAAAATCATTTTGAAAGTTACTTGAAAGTTGTAAGAAAAAACATTTTATTTACAATCAATTTAAAAGGACTCGGAAACATACATAAATGGCTGTCATATCTATCTGCCGTTCTTTGTTTAAAAAAGCCCATCGCATAAAAACCGCCATCTAGTTGAGTTCGCTGCAAACTAATTTATAGAGCTGATTGGTTATTCCGTCAGTGGTAGGCATGCAGTGACTTCTAGTGCCCCCCGGGGAGCTGCTGCGCTCTCATCATCTACCCCCCGGAACAGAGCACCGACGCCAATATAACACTGAGTGGGCAGAATTATACCGATTGGAGATATTTGACTGCAGACAATGGCATAGAGTAGACTAAACTAAAACAAACAATTACTGTATGCCATCAATGCCTATCTATATATATAGTTATGTAAAATGAATTTTTAATAAATAATCATTAGTAATTTTCTATATTTCCTATTTGCTATTTGCCAGTGGCTTTACTCGCGTTGCTCTTCGCTTGGTTTAAAATTACTTTTGTAACTTATTTCACATATTTTGCTATCGACTACACACCTTAATATTTTATTTTAAAATTACGCTTGGAATAAACTGATGACTCAGCTTATAGTCAGCACATCAGTATAGTAATATATTAACATCTAAGGGTATTTTATGACGTGGCCAAAATCGGAACTAACGATTGAAACTTTCAAATTTGTCAATCCGTTTCAGCGTATAGAAGTGAAAAATAAACACACATACAAACTTTTACACTTTTCATATAAAGTACAAAGTTTGGTCGCAGAATGACGCGAACAAAGTCACGGGCACCGGTAGTCATATTTTTTTATAGATAGGTTTTTCCCCTTTTAATCAGATTATCCCACCAAAACGACACTGGCGCCCTAACTCAAGTGCTAAAAGATCCTTTTTTAAGAAGAAAAGTGGTAAACAAGCAGACGGCCCGCCTGATGGTAAACGGTAACCACTGCTTATGAACACTGCAACACTTGTCTTGATGCGTTGCTAAACCGAAAATACATTTGTAAACACTTCTTGTAGCGCTTTAGGTATTATTGTAAATCAGTGTCCACTCGTCTATAAGCGAAAATATCACAAAACAAGATTATGTTACCTTCCGACAAAAAATGTAAACTACAAAAAAAAAAAACAATTTAAGTGTCCTCTCTATAGATTCCTCTGTCCCATTGTTTAAAGTGCCCGTAATTAAAATTGGAGCGATATTAGTTCTCACCTGAAAGGGGCAACCCTCCTCTCCCCCTTCCCAATAACGTATGGAAATGGCTCCTCGGCTATAACGAAAAGGGTTATAAATGTATTAATCTTTTTTTAATGTCTATAATATTGACAATGCCACCATTGTCCTTCGACACAATTTACTTTTAGGTAAAAGAAATGACAAAAAATTAAAAAAATCGTGTAGACGAAAACCATCTGCTACAGCGTAGCTCTGCGACATCGATAGCTACAGCGTAGCTCGTAGACTCTACGACAATTTGTAGCTCGTAGATTCTACGATGTCTCGTATCGGCGTAGCTCTACGACAAGAGTGCCACAAAGACTTTTGCTGTCATAGTCTGTATTGTACAATATTAACGTCATTATTAGGCTTTTGGCGGAATACGTGGAAAAACGTTTGGGACCAACTAAATGTAGTTTTAAACACGTTTTAAAACACGTGTACATTAAACTCTCAACTCACTACGAGTTAAAATAATAAACATTGAACATTCAGTCCACGTCGCGGTCCAAACTCAAATAAAATACACCTTTATACAATTTTAAACAGCTACTGGCTACCTACCAACTTAACTTTGTAGTTGACCAAACTAATGAACAAAAACATTTGATGGGAGCCTTCAAGGTTTGTTTACAAAATGCGATGGTGGCGTTCTTCTTTAATTGTGTGGGTAAGTTGGTGGTTCTGTGTAAGGGTTTCCTTATTATCATATTGTTGGAAATATGCCGCTTTTGGGACTTCTTGCTGATATTAGACATGTTATACTAGTTAAGCTTCATGCTTCCTTCTTTAATTTTTTAAAATAGGTTTTATTTTGAAAAGGGTTTATTAAAAAAATAATTACTTAGTTTATTTATGTTAATAACTTTAGTTATCTCCCGACCACATTCACTATTAAAAATTAAAATAAATAAAAACATACTCAATAATTTAATCAAATATCTTATTAACTATACATATACATCTACATAATTCTCTTTCTATATCTACGAGTACCTCCTTTGTAATAAACGTTGATCTCTTTTATGATTTTGTATAGCCAGCATATGTATTCACAATTATTCGGGGCTATTTTCGTTTTCGTTTGGCCTTTACATTAAACATAGTTCCACGTTTCCACCAGGGGTGTTTTATTGAAATGTATGGAGCCAAACGAAAACGAAAATGTTTTCGCAACGATCACAACTCGAGGTAAGGCAAAAGTTTTCATAAGTTTTTAAACGTTATTCATTCTTCTGATCGGATTTATAGCGAGTTTAAAATAATAAAGACAGTAAATCAAATTTAAAACCTCAAGTTCTATTAGTACAGAAGTTAGTCCATAGCTAGACCAAGGGTCTCGGAGGTCTAAGTTTGGTTAGTTCAACACACATAATCCGTGGTTTAGTGAAAAACTTCGTTTTATAATAACGTTATAATACCGTTATAATAACGGTTTAAATCTAGTATTATAATTAACCTAGTATTTTTATAAGCGACTAGCTGCGCCCCGCAGTTTCACCCGCGGTTAAAAAGTATCCTATGTGTTATTCTAGACTATAATCTATCTCTGTGCCAAATTTCATCAAGATCTGTTCAGCCGTTCTGGCGTGAAAGAGTAACAAACATCCATCCATCCATCCATCCATCCATACATACAAACTTTCGCGTTTATAATATTAGTAGGATGATAGCCTAGTTGGAGAAGGCCCGCCTCTCAAGCCAGAGGGACCGGGTTCATACCCAGCCGACGGCAGCAACCAATTTGTTCATTGTGTGAACATATGTGCGTATTGTATGTCATCTGCTTACTGCTTAGCTGCACGAGCGTTAGCAAGCGAAGCGTCTCTGCTTCAGCTTTGACAAAAATACTTGCTTATGTCCGATTTCTGTCTGGATGTTTGTCCGGATCTCTGTTTTTCTCTACAGGTCCCATTTCTTAACCAACTCTCTTAAAATTTTGTGAGTAGGTTCGATATTATCTAAAATTGATGAAATTCGTTAAACAATAGTTGACATTTTTTGTTTGTCTTTGGAAATGTTTCAAAACGAAAATTTACAAAAATTCTAAAAACGGACTCGGCAAAAAAAATCTGTAAAATTATCGAACCTCGAATTAGAAAGAAGTAAAACAGCTAAACCCAGGGGATGAGGAAGAGGAACCAAATGGAAGCCGCACAGTGCGCGCCGACCCTAGCGCACAACATCGCTAACTGATGACACAAGCACTGTGGCACTGCATTTAAATGGAATTGGAAATGGCTCTCCCTTCACTTCAACTGGATTCTAGACGGGACGGTGTTGCTAGCTAGGATATTTACCCGTGAAATAGGGTAAATTTAGGTTTGGGCTGTTGGTCTTAGGTAAGGCGCGGCAGCTGTCTCCGTACACTATTTTATCCTACTAATATTATAAACGCGAAAGTTTGTAAGAATAGATGAATGTTAGTTACTCTTTCACGCCAGAACGGCTGAACAGATCTGGATGAAATTTGGCACAGAGATAGATTATAGTCTAGAACAGAACATAGGATACTTTTTAACCGCGGGGCGCAGCTAGTTAGAATATAAAATAGTAGATACATTCTATTATTATGATAAATTTGCTTCTATCAATGCATTGAAAACAATTTTAAGTACAAAGTATTCAGAGCAATTTGATATTTATAATGAGTGCTCAGACAAACGTAAACTCGGTATTTACGTTTACGTGGTTAGGGAACGTACCCATACTACGTGACCATTTCTTACAATTTTTAACCCTTTTCCCCCCCTCGGTGAACATCTGAACTCTATACTACTCTATTCTAAGACCCCCTCCCTCCTACTCTAGTTTTATGTAGTAATTCATAGTTTTAAATCGTTTTTTTGCAAACAAAACATTAAAAAATCGTACCCCCCCCCCCCCCTATATGAGTACGTTCCCTTACGTGTCTAAGTAAAAAAAACTAAAAAAAATCAAAAATCAACATGTCAATTATTCTGAATGCTTTGTAATACTGTTTTCTATGCACGCAAAAAACATTATATAATTTTATTTCTAACACAAAAAAGTGTCGCGAGCGAGCGAGACAGCTGCCGCGTCTTACTGTACATCTTAAAACAGCAACTGTCAAGCTATATCGGAGGCTTTTATGCCGCCTAAAAACTTTGACACCAAAACTAGCCACTCAGCCTTACCTACGCAGACTCAGAACTTCATTAATTTATGGTAAAAATGCCATTGATTTTATAGAAAATTTATTCTTTCAATCTTATTTATTGAACTAGAATTGGGTAATTAGGTATAAGTACGGTTTAGGCTTGGTAGTAGCATAATTTTGCCATAAAATAATGTGAAATGTGCGTGTACTTTCTAGACAATTTTTTCAAACTCATTTTATATCTTAGAGATACGTCATTTGGAGTGTTTATAGTGTAATGCAAACTAATATTTTTTTTTTTTTTAATATAATTTCTAGTTACTTATAATAATTTATTATTTGCAGTTAAAATGAAACAAGCTCTGGCTACTCTCGAATAGCCTACTAATCTTTGAAAAAAACAATTAATTTTTTTTCAGGCAATCAATTTAAGTGAGAGCTGACAACACTGGCGATTCCAGAGGGATTAAGTGCACGGTACTCGCCACTTGGAATCGTGAGATATATCGTTGTATCGCATTCACTACAGAGGCCCATTTCTGGCGCATCTGATATCATCTCGATCAGTCTCTTTCTCTCTCTCTTTCGTAAGAAAAGTCATAAGTGCGTGACCAAGATAGAGTCAGTGTATAACAGCAGGGGGAGGGACAGTATTTTAGCAACGAATAATTAATTCTATTCAATCGAAATAAAGTGTATTTTTTAATGCTCGAAAACTAATTTGATTTAAAATCCTGTAACCCGCCATCCTCTACTTAGTGCACAATATCGCGCGTACCAGAATCAGGCTCCCGTCCCAAAGAGTCTGTTTTCTCACTAGTATTGACATAGCTGTCTGTGTCTCAGGACTGGTCTTCAGGGGCGGCAGTATTTGGTCGAAGACGGTGGAATTGTAGTTATTAAAAAGATACATACACACATATGTAACATTTAATATTTTTAATTATTCATACATACATTTTCTAAGCTTTTGGTTATATATTTAAGTACTTATTTTATTTTATTTTAATTCAGTTTTATGTGCACCACCTACCCTTTTCGTATTTCTTTAAGTTCCTGTCCATCCAAAGGTTACCTGCAAGAAATGGCTTTCGGCGATAAGGTCGCCCTTGTACTGCCGAAAAATGTATTTTAGTTTTTAAGATTTTCATGTAGTTTTTTGGTGTGCAATAAAGTTGTATTGTAAATGTTGCAGCCAACTTGCTTCATGAGCCGTTCAAATAACAGCCTAGCCGTTTAACTAACTTCCTTAATGATATTCAGCCGTAGAGTCGAGTACAACATTGAATAAACCGGCTGACTGATGCCATTCACACAATAGGGTGATTATTTGCCAAAATAACTATTTTTGACCTAAGAAATGTGTTTTGACTTAGCAATAGAGGTTAAAACACAGTGGAAAGTCAGACTTGATTCGTGGGTGACGTCACAGCCGGTTCCAACGGAAGACCAGCGCTGGCTGCTATAGCCGGCATTACGCTGAGTTGGAACCGGTTTGTGGCAAAAAACATTGTTTGTCTAGTTTTTAATTTTTATTGCCTTTTTTTTTACTGCCTCGGTGGCTCAGGTGGTAGTGAACCTGCCTTCTGAGCTTGGGGGCGTGGGTTCGATTCCCACCTAGGGCAAACGTTTAAGTGATGAACATTTGTGTTTGTTCTATGTCTGGGTGTTAATATGTATTTAAAAATATCTAAGTATGTATATCAGTCTCTGGCAGCCATAGTACAAGCGTTGCTTAGTTTGGGGTCAGGCGACCGTGTGTGGAAGTGTCCAGAATTTATTTATTTTTTCGTTTATTTTTGTTTTTTTGTAAACTTACTTGTTTTTTGTTCACAAATAAAAATTGTCTATTGTCTATTATTGTACATACGGTAAGGATCGTCCCTATCATACTGTCCACTACAAGCGTCATACCTTACACTCTACTCACCACCGGTCTGAAAACATTGTTTTTTTTTTTTTACACGCGGTCACCTGACCCCAAACTAAGCAAAGCTTGTACTATGGCTGCTAGAGACTGATATACATACTTAGATATTTTTAAATACATACTTAAATAGATAATAACACCCAGACATAGAAAAAACACAAATGTTCATCAGATGAATGTTTGCCCTAGGTGGGAATCGAACCCACGCCCCCAAGCTCAGAAGGCAGGTTCACTACCAACTGAGCCACCGAGGCAGTCAAGATCAGTCAGAGATGATATGTATATATGTGTATGTATAAGTGTAATTATAACAACTATACTTTTTTCATACTATGGCACACTTAGTAGTTGTCTTTGCAGCTTAACCTGTAATTTCAATATTTTCCTTGATAAAGTAGCTAACATGTAACTAATTAAACAAATTCCTCTATTTACATGTGAACTGGCCAATCAGAAATCAGGAATATTTATACCTTAACTAGCATTAAAAGTCACTGACAAGTCATTTTTATAAAAATACCTTAAGATTCCCGCGACGCTCTGAAATTTCCATACAAACGCGCTTCTCAAATTTCTTGAAAATCGTTTGTCAGATTATGATTATGAAATTTAGTACGTACAATTAAATTAACAATATCTCCGACCCATGTTCTTGGTTTTTTTTAAAACGTTCTCAAGCGAAAATAGAGCTATGAAAAACATCCGCATTTGTAAGGGGTCACTTTTGACTGATTTATTCAATGGATAGACAGAGCAAATCAAAACCCCTTTACGTAGGGAGGTTGTCTACATCATTAGCTTTTAAATGAATCCATAATACAAAGGACATTCTTAGTTATTTGATAATGATTAGAGAAATGCAAAAGTCATTAAAAAAAAATTGCACTCTGTCACTCTGTAGGTAACTTTAAAGGCTCGTCAGTATCTTTACTTGCTCTCTTCGCTCGTCATCTTCTTCTAGACGAAATGGCTATAGAAAGCCTTAAGCCAATGCGAAGTTAGTCTAAAGTGGTCGCTGGACTCTTAAAAATAAAAAAATGCTAAATCCAGAACATTCTCCACTAATTCACCTTTCAAACAAAACAAAAATCAAAACCGGTTCATCCGTTTGGAAGCTATGATGCCACAGAGAGACACACCCACACACAGAGACACCTCAAACTTATAACACCCTATCGTCTTTGCGTTGGGGGTTAAAAATTAGGTAAACTAGATTAATAGTAGAGACAACAGAGGAAGCAACAATGTTTGCCGGTCAGTAACTATGCCACATTTTCGATCCCAGAAGGCAAAAGCTAAACTGGCAAAACAGCTGAATTGGCAAAAGCAACGATCGGTCAAAGATGGTAACATTTACTGTAAATACATTCGTATCTCGGTACCCATTCAGTACGACCGCATCCATAAATTGCGCCGGTTTTATACCTCACGTCGCATTGTCCCACGTGAGCCATGCTACGCGTGATCTAAAAAGATGTCTAGCAATCCGGGAGCCAACACGTAATGACGTCACCACTCATCGTCCCTTTCGAACTATTTGTGAATGACATTTTCGGTCTTGCTTAAGCATCGGTTGACGTCACTACGTGGCGTGGCCATTTTTGACTCGGAATGCTACGAGTATACCTGGCGAAGAGTTTTGTTGTTCCGTGATGCTTGTTCAGCTTTAAGATTATAAGTACTAAGTACTAGAGATGCCGTTACACAACTTGATGACAGCGGAGCCTGCCCGCGTAGACTGACTGCAGGTTTGCTGCAGCGCTAAAACATTCGTTATAACATCTAACCAAACGATTTAGGCATGCTGCGCTAGAGAATAGTTTTCTCTCTCCGTACACAACCATACTCCGTGCGTTCTGAATCCACACTAATGTATGGCTAATGTTCTGAATGCACAATGCAGTCGACAAAAAATATAAAATAGAATAAAAAATTTAAGCGTCATCTTGTACACCTCCATTAACCACACTCCGTGCGTTCGGAATCCACACTAATGTATGCCTTGCAGCACAGTGCAGTCGACAAAAAATATAAAATATAATAAAAAATTTAAGCGTCATCTTGTACACCTCCATTTCTTCCATGAAATCTAGTACGAAGTACATATCATTTCATTATAGCGTTACAGTCAAGCTAATAAACAAGCAGATATAGTGTGAGCGGAGACAGGTTACCTGGAAGAGATCGCTTTGAGCGATAAGGCCGCCCATTAAAAACTTAGTTAAGCCTTATTTAATTACTTTTTTTTTTATATCTTTTTAATAAAGAGTTGTTGTTGTTGTGAGCCGAGCGAGTCTATAAGAGCACGTAAATATAGGAATATAAGCTGCTACCCGCAACTTCGTTCGCATTGATTCAAAAAATTGTATCCAAAAACCTTTTCCGTGATATACTGTAACTATTTATAAAATTACATCAAGATCCGTTCAGCCGTTTAGCCGTGAAAAGCCTACAAACAGACAGACAGAGCCGCTTTCGATTTTTATAATATTAGTAAGGATAAGGCAAGGATGGCATAAACGCCCGTTCATGCTCAAAAAATGTTAGCGTGTTCGAAGGCATCCTGACTGAACCCATGTATGATGTAATTTGCGGCAATTTATTAACAATTTAATAACATTTGGGCAGTAGAATTGGGAACTGATGGAAAGTGAGGATGCGGTCTAAGATGGAGCACGCTTGCCCATGAGGTGCCGTCTCACTCTTGTCTTGAAGAAACCCAGGTTATAACTGTTTCTGGGTGACACCGAGGCAGAAAGTACGATCCACTCTTGACAAAATTAACATTAACATTTTAATTCTGAGTAAATTAGCCTTAGAGCGTTTTAAGAATTTAACTCCTTATCGTCTGCAAATGGTTCTTAGAAGATTGAATCTAAATATATAGTATCGCACCGCTTTGCTCCTCAACCCTCACATGGGACAATGTACAAATTGCCCACTTTTCTGCCTCCCCTAATATATTCACGATTGGCCGACAATAAATTTCAACTAAATTAACAGCCCTAAGCAGTTTTCGATGAGATTTAATAGGCTTTCGATGTGTTCTCGCTTTTTTGCGGGAGATAGGCGTTATTTATTGTTTAGTCAAGGTTTTTGGTGGGAAAATACGTTTTTTACAACCCAATTCTTTTATATGAGGCAGCTTAGTTATAATTTATCGTTTATCGTTAGAGTACTAAATTGACTAAGATTCATATAGGTTTTAGTTGTTCGAAAGAGTTATTGGCGATAAACCCGATTTTTTTATTGTTTCTAAGGTATTTGTAGGAAATAACAGTTTTATTATGTCTAGACCTAGAACGACATTAAGAAACTCACAGTCGAATTGAAAACCTCCTTCTTTTTGGAAGTCGGTTAAAAAAGTAAAAGTACAGAAGCCTTTAGTCTAAGTTTTGTACTAATGTGACATTGAAGACCTCGCTCTTTGTCATAAGGCCGCCTATTTTTTTAACGTTATTCTGCTATGTTGTAGTATTTTTGTAAAATCGATGATAGCCTAGGCGGAGAAGGCTCACCCCTCAAGCCAGAGGGAGCGGGTTCGGACCCAGCCGAAGGCACGCAACAATATATTCATTGTGTGAACAAATGAGCGTATTAAATGTCATCTGCTACGTAACTGGAGCGCAGTGTATGGCGACAGGCTCGCTCCCTGTCACATTTGAAACTGAATATCGTCCGGCGAAGTGTAGGTGTTGTATTACACCTCTGCCTCTATGTACAAGCGACGGTGTTGTGGTACATTCCCTTCAATTATTAACAGGGTTATTTTAACATGCTGTAGTTATAAGGGTCTATTCAAAATTAACAAGCAAAAATCCTTGTAATTAAAGGTTCTGCTATAAAATCCAATTAAATATTGTCCGCATGATGTGTACAGACCAAATATCGTTTTAAACCCGTACTGATTTTTGATCGACGCTTTATTATGAAATACAAAAAGGCAATACAAAGAGGAACTGGCAAAATGATATTTTTTTCAGAGCCATGCATCATGTCATGAATTGTATGTCGTCTGCGACATAACTGGAGCCCGGTGTATGGCGACAGGCTCGCCTCCAATCACATTTGGGACTGAATATCGTCCGGCGAAGTGTGGGTGTTGTACACCTCTGCCAGCCCCCTCGGGGGAAAGGCGTGACGATATGTATGTATGTATAGGCATTATGCCTTAGGGCCTGTTCATATCAAGGCAGCGCTGGTTGGTTATCAGCTTCGTAGTTTTTAATCCAAGCCAGCGCTGGTGTAAATGGAACTTTTTTTCAAGCCAATGACTTCCGCCCGCGGTCCCCGCAGCTCGGTTTGTCTCGTTTTTTTTTAACGTCAAACGCGTGCACACCACAGTAAAACCTAGGATTTACTAGCTTCCTTAAACGACACAGGTCAGGCCAGCGGTGGCTTGCCTGAAAGACTGGCACCAGCCCACTGACTTCATATAAACCATGCCAGAGTGGTCAGATTGCCTTTTTTATTCTCCATGACAAATAGGGGAAGCAACTTTCCATGGCTACACTAAATTAAAAAAAGCGCAATTTCCGGAGTTAAACGCATACAATATGACTTTATTTAAATTATTTTCAAAGTTGTGTCGCATAATTTCTACAGCGAAAAGCAATTGCATTTTAATGAATGTTTATTAGAGCGCTTTGAGGCATGTTAAAATACAACGAGACAACGCTACGACGGCTGCAGTTTCATAGGCGACGGGTGGACCCTACTCGGAGATTTGAGATTTTCATCTCACCTTTTTTCGTCCTTGTTGCATGCTCTCGTTTGAAACGTCATAGATGTGAGAGTGACCAAGATCAAATCTTATCAAAGTCAAAGTCAAAGTCAAAGTCAAAATGTTTTTATTCAATTTAGGTATCAAAGATACACTTATGAACGTCAAAGTTATTTAAATAGACTCGACCGCCTTGTTCGGACAAAAAGCCTCTACTCAGAAGAACAGGCAAGAAACTGAGGGGCATTATTTTTTCAAATAATAAATAAATTACAGTCTCACAAATTTTGGCTTACAACTAGGTAATATCTATAAATACTAGTGGCTACTTGGCGGAAGTGGAAGAATTAAGATGTCTGGAATCTTTATCTTCTAAATAATTCTTAATTCTCATCTCATCTCACGTGCAGGAATAGCCCCCCAGTGGCTCTAGTCAAGTTGTGTCGCTCTCCATCGATTCTGTTTTAGCCTCCGACGCTAAAACGACGGGGTGTTATAAGTTTGACGTGTCTGTATGTTTGCGTGCGTATCTATGGCATCTTAGCTCCTGAACGGATGAACCGATTTTGATTTTGTTCTTTTTGTTTGAAAGGCGAATTGGATATGGATATGGGAGTGTTCTTAGCTATCTTTTATTTTATTTATTTTATTTTATTTATTAGACACACAAACAAATAACAATCGATATACCAACACAATACATACATCTAAGTTTTGAACTGGATTGTCATCCAAAAATAGTGTGTACAGAAAAACCAAAAATTATACATAGGCAAATGTGTCATGAGACTGAACTCAAGGATTCTGAACGGTATTCTTAATATTACTAATTATGTATTTACTATAACTATATCTACTGGTACAATATACTACATAATAGACTAATATAATAAGATGGGTTATAAATGGAGGATACCTTTAATGGTTTTAACATAACTGAAATACTTGCGATCAAAAATATCTACTTCGTAATTATTTTTTAATAAATCATTAAACTGACGGGCCATTCTTACTATAGGATTGAAGTAGGAGGTATTATTCTTATAAGCTTGAAGCGCAAAGAGTTTGGTAACTTTGGCTCTACGAGAACTGAATTTAATATTAAAAGAAATATGGGACAACAGGTCAGGGGAATCTATTAAGGAATTGACAATCTTATAGAGGTAAACTAGGTCAAGATATTGTCTGCGTAAGTTAAGTGGCTGAACATTGTATTTTTGTAATCGGCCTCAGCCTCGGCTATCAGCCTCGGCTATCAGCCTCAGTTTCTTGCCTGTTCTTCTGAGTAGAGGCTCTTTATCCGAACAAGGCGGTCGAGTCTATTTAAATAACTTTGACGTTCAAAAGTGTATCTTTGATACCTAAATTGAATAAAAACATTTTGACTTTGACTTTGACTTTGACTTTGACTATGGTTGATGAAAATCGGTATGGGTATTTCAATGTGTAATTTATACTTGTTAGAATCGCTAACGCTTGAACGTCAGCTGCTGATTTGACGAAATATGACCTATGACGTCATGACGTGATAATATTTTCGACTTGTCCAATCAGCAGCTAGAATTTGAGCGTAAGGAATTTCAAAAAAAGAATCGCTGGAATCGATTAGATAGATTGATAAACTTTTTATTGTTCACACCACAAATAACAAAACAACAAGAAAAAAATATAACAAAACTTATTAAATAGTGTAACAACTGGCGGCCTTATCACTAAAAACGATCTCTTCCAGGCAATCTTAGGATGGAGAGGATACGACTAATGAGTATGGGACAGGGTGTGCAAAAATAACAAAAATAAACATAAGATTGATAAAAAAAAACATCGCGTGTTATATTCACTTATATAAACTATCCTTCCTACTAATATTATAAACGCGAAAGTTTGTAAGAATGGATGGATGGATGGATGTTTGTTACTTCTTCACGCCAGAACCGCTGAACAGATCTGGAAGAAATTTGGCACAGAGATAAATTATAGTCTAAAATAGCACATAGGATAATTTTTAAGCGCGGGTGAAACCGCGGGGCGAAACTAGTACTTACATAAACATACATGTCATACTAATGGAATACCTACACTCAAATACTTATAACACCTATAGTTAATAAAATATACTAATTATTACATACATATAACACAAAAATAAAGTAACAAATTTGATAAGATTGATAAATAGATCAACAAGGCAATTTTTATAGATGCAGTTTTTTTACGGCGTCCTTAAAAATAGCAAGCGAGGGAGCATGTCTAGTAGCGACGGGCAGCTTGTTGCACAGTTGGACTGCCTGAAATGCAAACGACTTACCATAGAACGTTTTACAATAAGCAGTGGGAGTTTTTAATGAAAGTGTATCTTTGATCTAAGAGAATGGGGATGAGAGGAGTGCAGATAAGAAAAGAGATCTGGTGGCAGAATTAAAAAGAGTACTATAGAGAAGAGAAAGGATGTGAGCATTCCGTCGAAGTCGATTCCAACTTGTCTAGGGCCCCCTGCATCTCAATTCGTACACTGAGCAGTTCACACACTTACCTATTTGTGTAGTCAATTTCTATGAAACGATCATGGTATAATAATATACTCCGCCAGGTTCAGCATTCAGAAACACGTAATGACGTCAATCGATGCTTAAGAGGGCCGCGACACTCTGAAATTTCCAGACAAACGCACTACCTACTCAAATTTCTTGAAAACTTAGCATGAAATTGATTATGATGAAATTTAGCATGTACAATTAAATTAACAATATCTCCGCCCCTATGTTCTTGGTTCTTTTTCAAAACGTTCTCAAGCGAAAACAGAGCTATGAAAAATATCCGCATTTTTAACGGGTCACTTTTGACTGATTCAATAGATAGACAAAGCAAATCATAAATTCTATTACCTAGGGAGGTTGTCTACATAATTAACTGTTAAATGAATCCATAATACAAGGGAAATTCTTAGTTACTTAAGAATGATTACAGAAGTGCAAAAGTCATTAAAAAAATGAAATTGCATTTTGTCACTCTGTAGCTAACTTTAGAAGCTCGTCAGTATCATTACTCGCTCTCTTCAGTCGTCTTCTTCTTCTAGACGAAATGGCTATAGAATATCTTAAGCCAATGCGAAGTTAGTCTAGGTCGCCTAGGTTGAAGTTAGTCGACCTAACTAACTTCGAACTTCTAAGTCAACAACAAGTTCGAAAGAGACGGAAGACGATGACGTCATTGTGTGTTTGCTGAATGCTAGACCTTGTTTCTTTGGATCATGGAAATGTACTACCTAACTTGAAACGCATTAAGCGTTTCAAGTCAGCTTTTCTTGTAAGAACTGCAGAGGTGTGGAACTCGTTGCCTGCGGCTGTCTTTCCACCTAAATATTAGGTCCTTACGTATGAAATTGGCGTTTTGTACGGGAGGAATAAAAAGTCGATTTTTTTTTGTAAAATATATTTAATTAATCAAAGTATGCACCGTTGTTATCTATGCACTTTTGCCATCTTATGGGTAGTTCATTGATCCCTTTACTATAAAAACCATGGGGGCGAGAATCAATAAACTCTTTGAAGGCGGTTTGGACTGCTGCATCGGAGTGGAATTTTTTTCCTTGTAAGAAGTTGTCCAAATTCCGGAAGAAATGGTAATCTGTTGGAGCAAGGTCCGGGGAGTACGGTGGATGTCGCAGACATTCCAATTGTAGCTCAGCTAACTTAGTGGTTGTTTGTTGTGCAGTGTGTGGTCTTGCGTTGTCGTGAAGCAGCAGTGGCCTAGAGCGATTGACCAATCTCGGTTGTTTAACAGCTAGTTCTTCCTTCATGGTTTGCAGTTGCTGACAATAGATATCTGCCGTAATCGTTTGGCCAGATTTAAGAAAGCTGTAGTGAACGACACCGGCGCTAGTCCACCAAACACTTACAAGTAACTTTTTCTGAGTCAATTTTCGTTTAGGGCAGGATTTGGCTGGGTCTCCAGGGTTCAGACATTGCGATGAGTGCTTTCGATTATCGTACAATATCCACTTTTCATCACAAGTAATGATTCGATTTAAAATCCCTTCATTATTGTGTCGGTTGAGCAAAGTAACACAGCAGGCGACCCGTGTTTGCAAGTTCGATTCACTCAATTCATGAGGTACCCTTCGTTCGAGTTTTTTTACTTTCCCGATTTGCTTCAAGTGGATTAATACAGTTTTGTCACTTACCCCGAAGCCTGCTGCTATCTCTGAAGTGCTTTGTGATGGATCCGCTTCCACAATAGCCTTTAATTCTTCGTTTTTCACTTTGAACTCCGGCCGTCCACGGGGTTGGTTCTTAAGGTCGAAATTTCCAGAACGAAAAGGTTGAAACCAAAAACGTACCATGCTGTCTTTAGCGACACCAGCGCCGTACACATAATTAATTCTTCGAGCTGTTTCTGCAGCACTGGTGCCACGGTAGAACTCGTACTCGTAAATATACCGATATTTCATGTTTTCCGGCGCGCGGTAATAAGCGACGCCAAAGAAAAAATAATGAGGAAAATAACAAATGAATGACTGTATTCCAAAGAAAAAAAAACCAGCTAAATGAATTTATTAATTTGAATTTCGAATTCTTAACCAAAGAGGAGATATTTCAGATCAAATTGATCAGTACGACAAAACGCTAATTTCATACGTAAGGACCTAATACAATCCGGGGGTGTTTAAGAGTAAAGTTAATAGGTATCTCCTAGGCAAGCGTGTTACACCTTCGATCACGTCGACGCTTCCCATCAGGCTAGTCAGTAGTCAAACGCATGCCTAGTTTGTTGTAAAAAAAAAGTAAACGATAAAGTCGATAATGTCGTAAACGAAACGTCAGAGCCCAAAACGTTCATTTGATCACTGGTCAAAATGTCAAAGGTTAGTTCGACAAAAACTCATTTAGTCAATTGTTTTTTGCCCGTGTACGTAACGAACAACGATTACTCTAGATTCTTTTTATTTTTTAAATGAGCTTGCATTTTTTTGCCATCTCACCTGGGCCTTGATTCTACTAAGAAATTGTTTTTAAATTATTAATGAATTGTCTATTTTTGACAATTCTTGCATACAAAAAGTGTCAATGTGAAGCAATTCATTAACGATTTTGAAACAATTGGTTAGTAGAATTGGGGTGCTGATGTGAAGCAATGCCGCGGCTTACGATGGAGCACGCTTGCATAGAAGAAGCAGATTCACTCGAGACTTGAAGTCATTTACTGAATATCCCTTATTGTTAAAAATAAATAAATAAATTCGGGACATTTCCACACGCGGTCGCCTGATCCTAAACTAAGCAAAGCTTGTACTATGGCTGCCAGAGACTGATATACATACTTAATTTTTTTTTAATACATACGTAGTTAGATATTAACACCCAAACATAGAACAAACACAAATGTTCATCACATGAATGTTTGCCCAAGGTGGAAATCGAACCCACGCCCCCAAGCTCAGGCAGGTTCACTACCAACTGAGCCACCGAGGCAGTCAGTTTATTGCCTTGCAATACTTGTACAGTGTTTCATCTTTTAAAATTTTGACTGAATCGAAAAAGACTATACACTGTATAACTATTCCGAGGCTATACACCGTTTCATAATAAAGAGGCTAGATTATAAAACATTGGCTTGGCAATTTTCTTGCCACCTCTTCTTCGTGTTATATCTGTGCTCGTCCCGCGACGGACGACTGATTGCGAATCGTAATTGATTATACAATTCACGGTATGAAACCAATTTCTGATGAAAAAAATATTATTCATTTTAATTATTATTAATATGATTTTTACATAGTTTTGTTTTTAACTAACTAGGGAGCTATACGGTGGGGAGTAGATTATTACATAGAACTGGTTTTTTGTGTTCTAGCGACAGCAGTTTTGTGCGATGGGCGCACCGTTTTTGTGTATGTAATAGGTATTTGTTATTGTTGTATTTTTGTGTAATGTAATAGGTATTTGTTATTGTTGTATTTTTGTGTAATGTAATAGGTATTTGTTATTGTTGTATTTTGTAAGATATTTTTATGTATTGTATGTATTTTATTCGAGAATTAGTTGTCTAGTTAAACCTAATACAGGTTTTAAGACAACTAAATAATTAAATAAAAAATAAAAAAGCCTTTTTATTTCCTGAGAATTTACCTCTCTTACAATCTATGCATGTGTTAGTTTTATTTTTTCTAATATTCATTTAACTGTTTACTTAATTATTTCTTGCTTTATATAAATTTATCTGTTTCTAAACTATTAATTATTTTTGCTTAAACTATTTTTATTTAATTCACCGGAACCCCAGAATGGGTAAAGGCCTCCTCCAGTGAAGCCCATTTCACTCTGTCTTGAGCTACTTGTCTCCAGTTTGGACCAGCTATTGTTTTAATATCATCTTCCCATCTTGTAATAGGTCTACCTCTAGTTCGTTTGCCTATTGGGCCGTTCCAGAATGTTACTTAAGACAACTATTTAACTTTAATTGAATTGTTATATGTATAATGAAATAAATTTAAAAAAATCTTTTCATTTTTTTTTTTACATACATAGAATTGTGCTTACCTCGTTCAGAGAATTAGCACTGTTAAATTCCGTCAATGTCGCCAACCTTCTGTACTTTGCCCACGGATAATGACTTGAGCTGTCTGTAGTATTTATGTTCAGGTAGTAGAGCTCTAGCGAGCGAAGCGTCTATGCTACAACTTCGACAAAAATGCTTTCGTATGTCGGAATGCTATCCGGATCTTTTTCTTCGTCTTTAAGCGATTATTACTCACATACACAAAACAGCATTACTCAACCGATTCTCGTGATATTTTGTGAGTAAGTTCAACAATTATATAGACACAAAATTTCACGAGAATCTTTTGAGGAATGCGACCTGTAGTGGAGAACAGACGACTGTCGCGAGGTCTTCAGCTCACTGAGCCAGTAGAGTTATTATATTCTCAGAAAATAAATTAATCATCTAAGTTTATATTATTGTGGAATAGAGAAATTGTTCAGAAACTTAGGTTTTAGGCCTAACAACGCCAGGGCCAGCCACTCAGCCAACGACCTAATTTCACAAACAAACGCAAGATTGATGTTTACAATGATAAATACAAACGTCACCTCAAGCCTTCCGAAAACCTTTCAAACGTCTCGGAGAGACAAAAAACATTTTGAGATTTCCGTAATATGAATAACTAAAGTTTGGGTGTTTGTTCGCTGTTTGGTGTATCTAATAATGGAAATATTTTAGTATATCATTGTGATAATCCTTATAACCAACTGTTACTGGGGTCAACCTTAAAACCGCGGAAAAAAACATCTATTCCATAAAAAAGTTATTTCATTAAAGTTAAAGTCAAAATGTCTTTTTACAGTTGGGTATCGAAGATACACTCATGTTGTACTAGCGACCCGCCCCGTCTTCGCACGGGTGCAATGCTGATACTAAATACACTACAGAAAAACTTATTTGTCGTAAAAAGTAAATGACAAAATAATGTTATTGTGGGATATCCATAAGAGATAGACATATACCATCGCGGAGTTTTCTGTAGACCTTTTCAATGTGTACAAATAATTATTACATTATTTGATAAATCTCGTAGGGTTCAGCTTGCGTTTGCAATGTAAGCGGAAAAAAATTGATAATTAACGACATCACATTAGAAACCTCAAAAATAACAGTATTTCTCCACTATTTAATGGATGTTATTATACATATAAACCTTCCTCTTGAATCACTCTATCTATTAAAAAAACCCGCATCAAAATCCGTTGCGTAGTTATAAAGATTTAAGCATACAAAGGGACGTAGGGACAGAGAAAGCGACTTTGTTTTATACTATGTAGTGATATGGCAAATGTGTCAGTCACGCGAAGCCAAAAGGGAAAAAAAAGGTACACTAACAGACATACGAGTACATATAGTCACGCCTGTTTCCCATAGCGGTAGGCAGAGACCACTTCTCTCCACTAGCTACGATCCTGGTACTATCTTTCGCTTCTTCTACTTCCATGAGTCTTTTCATACACGCTCGTCGGTTACGGGTACTCCTAACCTGGCCTTTCTTTAAAAGGTCTTCGACTTGGTCAAGATACGTTCGCCTAGGTCGACCCTTATCAACGTGGCCGTTCACACTCGCATTGTGGATCTGTTTCGTCGATCTCCTTTCATCCATTCTCTCAACTTATGAACCTGAAAGTATTAAAAATGACTCTACCTCCCTGCTCGGAAAGAGAGCTACTGATCAGAAGAACAGGCAAGAAAGCGACGAGCATTTTTTTTCCCCTTAAATTAGTCTCACGGATTTTGGCTTAGAACTATGTAACATCATAAGTAAATTTATTAATATTATCATTATATAAATTATTAATATGACTTGTAAATGTAAGGGATCGTACATTAATGACGGGATACTTAGATAACGATATAGCGATGATAGCCTAGTTGGAGGGGCCCGCCTCTCAAGCCAGAGGGAGCGAGTTCGGACCCAGCCGACGGCACGCACCAATTTGTTCATTGTGTACACTTCAGTGCGTATTTAAAGTCATCTGCTACATAACTGGAACCCGGCGTATGGCGACAGGCTTGCCCCCTGTCACATTTGGGACTGGATATCGTCCAGCGAAGTGTGGGTGTCGTACACCTCTGCCAGCCCCTTCGAGGGAAAGGCGTGACGATATATACTGAGATGAGGGGAAAAATCGGAAAAAACACGAAATATCACAAAGGTTGTAGTGAGATATCAAGTGTATTTTTTTTTTACGTTAATGTTTTCTTTTTAAATATTTCGTTTTAATTACATGTTTTATTAAAATACACGTGATTTTGGGTGGAGGAAGATTTAGCCTAAAACCTCACATGTTTCACGATAGGGTTGAAAGAGGGTTTAAAGGTTCCTAAAAAGCAAAGGTTCCTAAGCATTTGATGATGTGTGTGAAGAAGTCGTTCATCTTAACCTCCAGCTCCATTTGAGAGCCAGCAACTACTTTACCTACCACTGTTAAACGTTGTTGACTTAACTTCTTCAAGTTATTGTCAAACGCCTACCTGTAAGTGTATCTGAAAATCCTTCCTTCTAAATGTCTCCTGAACTTGGGAGCGGGGGTTCGATTCCTATCTAGGGTAAACTTTCTTGTGATGAACATTTGTGTTTGTTATGCCTGAGTGTTAATATTTGTATAAGTATGTATTTTTGCATGTATATCAGTGACTGGTGAATGATGATAACACATAGTGAGTGCAAAAATGTCCTAAATAATAACATTTATTAAATCTCAAAGTAAATATACATAATATGTACATTATAACAGTGTAATATTCTTTTAAAGAACCGTTATCACTCAAATCGCATCCAAAGCCAACCTAATCACCTCGACACTCACCTCCTTTTTCAAGTCGGTTAAAGTTCAACCATCATCAGCCCAAGACCGCCCACTGCCAAACACAGGCCTCTCTTTTCAATCTGTCCCAATAGAATTATACTAACTTGCACTAAACATAAAAATTGCCTAAGTTCTTGCATACTCCTAGCTCTAGCTCCTACCTAAAATTTTTTGCATGAATCTTTAGTCCTTATTCTTTAGGAATTTTCGCTTTTTCGTTTTCCTTTTTCGCTAGGAGTAGTTTAAAATATGGAAACTGACGTGGTTTTCACACATGATTTATGAAACGGGAATTACTCACGTACGATTTGCTCCCTGTGCGTTTCATAAATCATAAATAGTTTAAAATAGTTAAACAAGGACTTTGACAATTCTTTTCTTTGGTTGCAAGTGGGCCTGAGACCTGCACTCAGTCCACAAGTAAAGCCAGCTGCCACCGCTAGTCTTTAACAGCCATCTCAAGCAGGCGAGAAAGAACCGCGATCCGTCATGTCGCATCCAGACGCGGAGACAAAAGCTCCGAGACTACAGGCTTCTATTAACTAGGTACATAAATAACAGGGCTTAAGTAGGGACTTACAGCAGTAAGGACAAAGCACACAAGAGACCAGCGGTGCTCTATACAATCATTCGGAAACGTCTCCGATCGGAACCCAGAAGTTTCAAACTCAAATTGTTCGAATCTCAGTCAACTTTAATACATTTTGGAATGGGGAATGAAGTATAAGTCCGATTGGAAGAATTAATCACGTTTAAATTTAAAAACTTATAAATTTAGGCTGAGATTCGAATAATTTAGGCTTACATTTTTTGAAATCCGAACGGATACATTTCCGAATGGTTGTGAATAGCCCTGCAGGTCTCGGTTTTGAAGTCAGGGAGCGCAGCGTCAACGCAGGCCTGCCGCTGCCGGCGAGGCCAGTTCCTATTTTTGCATTGAAATTGAAACGCGCCACCTCTGCCCTGCACCCACTGACTTCGTGACCGAAGCCTTTATTCCCGACTGCGCAAGAAGGACGGTTATGGTTTTCGAGTGTATGTATATAAGTATGTATGTAGGTATGTGGGTAGGTATGTATGTATGAGTTGTCTTTGGCACGGCCTACAGCCTAAACAGCTTGATGGATTTCGACATGTGAGGTGTCATTAGAATCGTTTTGATAATGGAAGTGACGATTACTTAGACCAGTCACGAGCCGTACGTCGCGCTGTACGAATAGATGGATAAATCCGTCATCGCCTACTTACTACGTGATTGTTCCAGCACAGAAGAAATACTATGGTAGTTGATTGAATCAGGCGTTACTTTGCGGAAGTTCATCTTTAAAATTGTTACTTGAACTAATATCTAGTGTAATTCCGCTTTAACGTCGCGTTAAGTACATCAAGGAATATGAATTTTCTATTCTATTTTTAATTTAGAATTTTTTTAAAACTTAAATTACTAGAACACTTCGTACAAATTGATATTTGAATCTAATTTAAACATTATACAATTTGATATTTCAACTAACGAATTTAACAGACCTAATTTAATGAAATCTACTAAAAAACTTTATATAATTTGATATATGAAGCTAACAGAAATAATATAGAATGGGAAATTAACAGAAATAATTTTATGAAACTTACAACAATTTTTTTTTCGAAAAATTAATACAATTAAAAAATTATACAATAAAAAACAAAATAAAAATCCCTATTCTTCGAGCACTTCGTCGACACGTGTTTCGCCTCTCCACGAGGCATCTTCAGGACGTGTTGACTGTCCGAGCGCGTGGCCGAGAAAGAGAATTGAGTGATTCTCTTTCTCGGCCACGCGCTATAGTATTTCAAAATAGTATTTAGTATCCATAGTATTTCAAAATTGTTTCAAGTAACAATTTTGAAATACTATGGCTCGTTCGGCGGAGAGAGCTCGGCGCGGCCCTCGCTTCGACGCGAGCGGCGCGGATTGGTCCTCTCGCCAATAGCATTCACACGCAGATTCGTTCGCGGATTGACATGGTCCAAAAAAACAAGGTCTAGCATTCACCAAACACGTAATGACGTCATCATCATCCGTCTCTTTCGAACTTGTAGTAAATGACTTTTTTCGGTCTTGCTTAAGCATCGATTGACGTCACTACGTGTTGCTGAATGACATACGTGGCGGAGTATATTATTAGATCATGGACAATGGAAAGTTGCGGCTGTTGACTCGCTCACGATACTGTTTTATTAGAATTTTTAATTTCAACAGAATAAACACAGAATTACAAAGTATCTTCTATATTTATAAAAATGAATTGCTGTTCGTTAGTCTCACTAAAACTCGAGAACGGCTGAACGGATTTATCTTATCTTGGTCTTGAAATGTTCGTGGAGGTCTAGGGAAAGTTTAAAATGCGAGAAAAAAACGAATAATTTCCGGGAAAACCCTAAAAACAGCCCTTTTCTATTTCCCATACAAACGTTTTCTAAATAAAATGTAGAGTCAATTTGAACTTTATTGCTATTCAATCACTGTTGTCTAAGCAATTTAGGTGTGTTCCTAACGGCAAAGAGTCAATTTGTAAAGTTCAAATTCAATCATATCTATCAAAATAGTCTTCGCGTGCGCTTTGCAGGATCTAATGTCGCGTTCCGAAAATAAACAGAGAAAAAAAATATTCAATCATATCTATCAAAATATACACTTTTTGACTGCGGGCAAAGCCGCGCGGCGCTGTTAGTCCTAAATAATTTTCATGTTGACTTTTACAGTGGGTGCATATAGAAACGTAAACACCTCTCTTTTTCAAAGTCTGAATGTTTCAATATCCCTTACTGTTCGTAAGGTGTGCATTAAGGCTGATAATGGCGGAAATTCAAAACAATAGGGCATGATTTGGTGCGATTTTCAACCTTCTTGTAAAGGAGCAGGGGTGTAAAACGTACCAACGGAGGTAGGAAGCGACAAACTTATATGTACAGGTGGGTAAATGATGGAACTATTTTTTTTCTTAGAAAACTTTCATTTTTGTTTTGAAGATACGATGGTGGCGCCTCGATTTAGCGGTATGAATAAGTTTGTTGTTCTGTACATGAAGTGTCGTTGCTTGTCCCTTTTGGGTGGAATTTGGAATGTAGGAAAGATTTTGATACGGCAATTATTATGAAGTTCGTTTTGGCATATTTTTCCTTTGCATAAATTTGATGAGACTTATTACTTACTATATATTATATATATTATTATACATTTATATATTTACTTAATTATACTTACTATATATTATCATAAATCCAAATCCTTTATTAAGTATTTTGTAATTTAAATCAATAAATACATTCTGGACATTTCTACACACGGTCGCCTGACCCCAAACTAAGCAAAGCTTGTACTATGGCTGCCAAAGACTGATTTACATTTATAAATATATTTAAATACATACTTAAATAGAAATTAACACCCAGACATTCATTTCATTCTCATTTTCATTCATTCATTCTATCATTCATTTTGTTTGTTCATCACATGAATATTAGCTCTAGGTGGGAATCGAACCCACACCTTCAAGCTTAGAAGGCAGGATCACTACCAACTGAGCCACCGAGGCAGTCAAATTTGATTCTGTAATGTGACTGTATTTTGTAATGTCGCTGGTAGAACCTGCTCTCCTAGCATGCGCGCAAGACAAACATTTCTTCTCGTCACTTTTTCTCATGCGAGAACGTGACAAGGCTATGTGTGAATATACGTCTGTCTCGATCAAAAGAGTCGACATACCGTAATGGCGTTGCGTATGCTAGGCCTGCTGGACAAGATTAGCAAAGGAAACCTACCATGATGTCTTATTTTCTTTTAGTTATGTTTTGATGTCGACGCTGCGCGACCGCGAATCGTATCGCCGCGCAATAAGGTCCACGGTCGCGCAGCGTCGAAAACAAAACGTAACCATCATGGCAATATTTACTACTTAACAAAGCCCCTATACAGCTGACTTAGAACTAGATTTATTTGAATTTATTTTACAGTTTAAACATAGTTAGAATACCTAGTCTGGATACCCCGCGCAAATCCGCGCAATATTGTCGTTGAGACATAAGACTTTAATAATAGTACCTGGATGTCCGAGCTTTGCTCGGTATTTTTTTTTTATTGTGTTTTTTGGAAAATAAACAATTGATTTTAGTCTAACCTCAAAGCAAACACTCATTGACTTCGTGTTACTTAACAACGCCATCTGCTGTTGTGTCGTTAAAGCAATTAGTTGCTCACAAAAAATATATATATAGTAGTATTATTATTCGCCAATAGATGTCAGGAAGAGTCATATTTTTGTTATTTTTCTTCCAAGTTTATATATAAGTTGATTATCGATAAAACACGAATAAAATGACATTTTCTAAAAATGATTCCTAGCTAGATCAATTTATCGCCCCCGAAACCCCCTATATACTAAATTGTATGAAAATCATTGGAGCCGATTCCGAGATTCCAATTATATATAATTATATATATATATATATACAAGAATTGCTCATTTAAAGATATAATAATATATAAGATTACCAAATGCTTTTGTAATTGTTTGTAATTACCTTTAATTACCTTATAGGAGCATTCTTAATTATTTTTTTAGCTAAAATTATTAAGAAACTGTTACTAAATGACAATAAAAATTATTCTATTCTATTCTAATAACATGTCATGGTAGGCCCTCAGGACCGGGATGAGTGGCGTACGACAAGAGAGGCCTACGCTCAGCAGTGGGCGATTGCGGGCTGATGATGATGATGACTGTCTTCTGTAATTATTTGTAACAAGTATGCAGACCTACATGTCTACCTACCTACACGTATATGGACCTACATGTCTGCAGCCAATTAACTACAGACTTCCCATGGCAAAAAGGTCACCTATTCAAATGGGGAGAGTATTGTTTAATACCTATGTTACCAGGAAATAAGAAAACATACCAGTACCACAGTTTTTAAACCCCGACGCACGCGAGTGTGTGTGTGCGTGTGTGTGTGTGTGTGTGTGTGTGTGTGTGTGTGTGTGTGTGTGTGTGGCATCATAGCTCCCGAACGGATGAACCGAATTTGGTTTTTGTTTTTTGTTTGAAAGGTGAATTAGTCGTACTGTTCTTATCTATGTTTGATGAAATCGGTGTCGGGGGGTTTTTCAATTTTCATTTGTAATTAACAAGATGAAGCAATTTCTACCAGAGAGAATCCTGTATAGGATAAAAGAGTTTATACATAGCTCTTATGATGTTACGCCATCATAATGTAGTCCTCAAGAACCTCAAAATGTAGTCCTGGCCACACTTTTAAAATGCACTATGTACGAAACTATACTATAAACCAATGCAGGTAATGTCGAGGTAAGAATGGCCAAGTGAGTAGCGTAGTTTTTTGCGTCAATGTGTGCGTGTTGTGTACATATACGACAGTAGCGTAGTCTTTGGATGGTTTCTGGCTTCACCTAAATCATACGCCTTGCGCCATCTTATTCTCTAGGTTGATCTGAGACTTCTGATAGGTACGTTCTATAAAGAGATTATCTGACAATAACGACAGCAGCGCCCGCACTCAAGTTCCAAAACCTTCTTGCAGCACTGTAAATAATTTGATTTAGCTTCGCACGGTTAATTTAAGGGTCCCGCGACGCTCTGAAATTACCATACACACGCGCTTGTCAAATTTCTTGGAAACCGTTTTTTTTTTTTTTATGTAGAATAGGTCGACGTTTGACCACCAACTCGCCTGATGTTAAGCGACGTTGTGGTCTAAGATGGAGCACGACGACCTATAAGGTACTTATTCACTCTAGCCTTAAAGTTTTGTAGAGTGAACAAGTACAAAGACGGCAGTTGAGTGAGGCGCTACAAGTGCGCTACTGCTCAGACCTGTCTTCGGAACGGTTACACCGGACTACATCCCGAAACACGACTAGGTCATTTCACGGCATGGCTTGGTCCGGTGGGTGGTAACTAGCCACGGCCGAAGCCTAGTTTGCTACCCGGTTAGCACTACCCGGGGACCACGTGTAGGGAATCAGAATAGAGTAAACTCCTACGGGTAGTTCAGCCCCCAAAGTTTGTCAGACTATGATGAAATTTAGCATGTACAATTAAATGAACTATATCTCCACCCCTACGTTCTTGATTTTTTTTAAAAACGTTCTCAAGATAAAATAGAGCTATGAAAAATATACGCATTTGTAAGGGGTCACTTTTAATCAAAAGTGACCCCTTACAAATGCGTATATTTTTATTTATTGAATAAATCAATCGATTTATTCAATAGATAGACAAAGCAAATCAAAAATGCCTTTACATAAGGAGGTTGTCTACATCATTAGCTTTAAATGAATCCATAGTACAAGGGAAATTCTTAGTTACTTAAGAATGATTACAGAAGTAAAAAGTCATAAAAAAAAATATTGCACCACTTTGCTAAACCTAAAGCTAAACTAAGCTAAACCTTTTTTCAATATAGATAGTAGAAAAACATAAAAATAACTTTGAGTAAATCCGGGCAAACTGTTCATAATAAAAACACATTATGAACAAAAATTCGTCGGAGCAAAGTTTTGAAACCGTACTGAAATACTGCGCAAACTTTTTGATATTAAAAAGTTTTTGTTTTTGAAATTCTACTACTACTGGAACTCAATCGTTGTTTATTACTTAATTCCACTCACTTCATAGCATCTCACTCAGAACACTTAAAATATACAATTACCAATTTGAGTCGTTAGTCAACTCGCCCGCGAAAAACTCGATCCTCACCTTTATTTTTTTATATTATTTGGTAGGTATCTCGACCACCAGCGGAAATTTAAACGGTCGGAAAACAATTAACATTATCAAAAGATAACAAAAAACACGACCGCTAAATGTTGTACCCTATGTCACTTCCACTTTCAAGGCGATTCAAATGACACCTCACACGTCGAAATACATCAAGCTGTTTAGGGTGTCGGGCGTGCCACAGAAACCTCATACATACATATACTCGAAAAACATAACCCTCCTTCTTGCACAGTCAAGTAAAAAATGTTCCTTTGAAAATTAACAAAAAAATTTGGTTAATTTGATTCTAAGATTAAGTAAACTTTAAGTTACAAAAAAACACTAAATATAACTTAATAACCAAACAAATTAACGTGTAGAATTTGTTAGGGAAGTAGCGTACTCTAGCTAGATAACATATTTTTTAATTTGGCTATTTTTTATCTCTTGAATATACATATATTTTTAGAATAACGAGTGAAACTTACTGTTTCTAGTTTCTAAACAATAAAACATTTTTTTTTTAAAGACTACTGTACTGTCTAACAAAACCGAATTAGTAAAGTTTCTAACGACGCAAGTGAAACCACAGCAAGCAGCTTGTATGTAGTCCGTAGTAGGGGCGTGTTATACTGACCTCTGCCATTTAGCGAAGCGTAAATAATTTTTATGAATTGTCTGTCTGACGAGCGCTTTATTACTAGCTATTCCTCCTTTTTTCGGTTTCTGCTTTTTTTAGATTTTCCTTTTTATATAAACTGTGCTTAGTGAGTATCCGTTGATCATCCTTTCGTATTATGTGACGGCCTCACATTGGTTTAATGCGGGGTCCAAGCTTGGCGTCAATTTGAATGGCCAATATTGAACCTTGTTACTGCGTGACACCCACAGACCTAAGATTTTTTTTGCTAGATCTGTAGTGAAACACAGACCTAAGATTTTTTTTGCTTCGCAAAAGACCAACGAAGCGTGGGACAGAGAAGTCTTTATCGAGATGTAAACTCCACAAGAGAGAAAGAGGTCGTATAAATCCTATCGGAAGAATAAATCACGAATAAAAACTTTTGAATACTGACTGAGATTCGAATAATTTGAGTTCAAAATTCTTGGAATCCGAACGGAAACGTTTCCGAATAATTGTGAATACCTCTGCAGTTAAAAATCCCCCAGCACACTAATCCTGCCTTCGACCCTGTATCTAACGTAATACTATAGCGCTGCCCTAGTGCCTAAACTCTACCTCCAGCCCTGTCTCTCATCTAATATCGTAGTGATGTGACACATGAGCTCGATTAATAAGTATCGATTTATCGAAGCATCACTATTTATTGCTGGTCATACGATACCGTACACGGCTGGACGCAGTACACTACCTGTACACTATTATTGCGTAGTATTATTATGTTAAAAAGCGATGATAGCCTAGGAGGAGAAGGCCCGCCTAAAAGCCAGAGGGAGCGGGTTCGATCCCAGCCGACAGCACGCACCAATTTGTTCATTGTGGGAACATAATTATGTGCGTATTGTATGTCTTCTGCTACATGACTGGAACCCAGCGTACGACGACAAGCTCGCCCCCTGTTACATTTGGGACTGAATATCGTCCGGCGAAATGTGGATGCCTCTGCCAGCCCTCTTGGGAAAAAGGCGTGACGATTTGTTTATGTTTATTATTATGTTCTGTGCTATTATAGTAAGTAAATTATTACTTAACTAAGCCATAATTATTACTTAACTAGCTGCATCACGCGGGTTCACCCGCGGGTAAAAAGTATTCTATGCGCTATTCCAGACTATAATCTATCCCTGTACCAAATTTCATCCAGATCCATTCAGTCTTACTAGTTTATACATCCAAAGTTTCACTTTTAAATTATTAGTGTGAAGTGTGATTACCAATTTCTTGACATGTTGCTACTTAATTGATTGCATTAACAGTAGCTTGTTGTGGATTTAAGAATGATAAATAAATTATACTTTAACTACTTATGGGTAATTTTATCTGCTACAGTTGCTAAAGTATAGCAAATACTTCATTTTTTTTGTTGTGCAATCGTTTTTTTTTTTAATTCTATTCGATTAAAAAGCATTTTACTAGTTTATAGTAAACAACGAATCTGCCCGCTATTTCGCCCATGTTTTATAGCCAACTAGCTGCGCCCCGCGGTTCCATTAGTATTTTTTTTTCGGGATATGTATGTCCTATTTCGTACCCCTGACAGCGTGTATGCAAAATTTAATGATAATTGGCTTAGTATTCAAGGCGTGAAAGCGTAACAAATAATCAAACCAACGAACAAACTCATAATATTATTTAGTACCTATTATTATTGTGTAGCTTTTTAATAGTAGAAAAATCAGACCAGTGATTCGAAAAACTACCCCTTACAAACAAACATACAAACTTCAGATACCTTTAAATATATATATGTATATGTATACGGGACACTTGCACAGACTGTAGTCTGACCCCAAACTAAGCAAAGCTTACATACATACATTTATATGTATTTTAAATACATACTTAAATAGATATTAAAACCCAGATATACATAGAACAAACACAAATGTTCATCACATAAATGTTTTGCCCTTGGTGGGAATCGAAACTACGGCCCCAAGCTCAGAAGGCAGGTTCACTACCAACTGAGCCACCGAGGCAGTCAGTCTTTTATAGTTGTAGATAACTAAACATAGCATAGTACTTTAGTTTAGTTGGTTTATATTGTTCGATGTTTGTATACTGTTTGGGAGCTATCCGGCCAATCTGATGTCACATCTCTAATTACGATCGATCCTTCGGGGTAGAGCTTAGCCGTAATGTCCTTGTTATGCAATTACCACATCCCTACCAAAGATGAAACAAGGACAGCCCTGTGCGTGCAGCGGCGAGTGCGAGAGAGACGGGAAGTGGTGTAGTTTCATATTGTCCTCATCTCAATATTGAGATTAAAAGTGACGCTTCGCTTGGCGCAAATTATTAGATGGAGCGTTGGCAAAAAAAGTGTGACATCACACTTGTCACACATTTACACCAAACACACAATTCACACTTTCTACAGAAATGACCATGATCCAAATAAACAAGGTTTATTTAGCATTCCGGGAGCAAACACGTAATGACGTCACTCGTCATCCTCATCCGTCTCATCGGTTGACGTCACTACGTGTTGCCCACGTGACCGGAAAGTTGTACTTTTTTTTTTGTTTGAGTATCTGCGATCAGTGTCTACACTTTTAGCAAATTTTAGGTTTTTATTAAATTAGTTGAGCGCATTCTCCATTGAGGTCGCTTGCTCTTTTTTCACTGAGCAAAGGGGCAAGGGAGGTCTTTGTTCTCAGTCTTGGGGCCCTATTCGGAGATTTGAATTTCTTATCTCACCTTTTTTCGTCCTTGTTGCTCTCGTTTGAAACGTCATAGGTGTGAGAGTGACCAAGATAAAATCTCATCTCATCTCACGCGCAGGAATAGCCCCCTTGGTGTGTAGCTGAGTGTTAGCAACTGGGTCGCTAGGACATTTGGGTGTCCTTTCAGCTTCAGCTTGTATTTTGTACTAGTTTGCTCAATCTCCTCTTGCACAGTGTTAATTTTGAGGATGCTGTGTAGTTCGGTGTTTTTAATTAACCATGGTGCATTGGAATGCTATATCTGACGGAGTATACCATGACTATCCATCTGCCTTTCTTTTTATTTGTTGACGAAGCGAAGCGATGCGAAAGCGAAGCGGCCTTTGGCTTTCACGGGCTATCGCGACAAGGAAATTCATTCGTTTTTCACCCACAGTCGCCTGACCCCAAACTAAGCAAAGCTTAAAAAACCCTATGTCCTTTTCTGTAACCCAGACAATGAGTATGCAAAATTCTATGATGATCGGTTGAGTACTTAGGGCGTGAAAGCATTACAAACAAACCATCGAACAAATTCATTTTAGCATTTAAAATATTATTAAGGATTAAGGATTAATGATTTATCCGACGATCATTTTTGATCCAATGTTTATTAAATCTGACAGGCAAGCAGTTCATCATCACTAAAGCCTTTTACGTCCCACTGCAGGACCACGACCTACCCTACATCGAGAGTGATTGCGCCGTTACCCACCACGCTGGCTCAGTGTGGTTTGATAGATGTCACAAATCCATTGAATTATTGTTTCTAGGAGGCAAGTTCAGGCAAATATATTTTTAAGTTCAAGTATGGGCGTTTGAGGGCTTAAGGGGCCTGGAACTCTATTCTGACGCGTAAGTAACAATAAGAACAAGCATATTTGTTTTGTATAACTGTGTACCAAAAGATGTTATAAGTTGTAAATAGTTATCAACAGTCTGCCCATTTCGAGCCTACAATTTTCGTCGTTTTTCGAAAAATACGTGTAGTTTCTACTTAGTAAGATGACAGTCTTGGTCACTGTCACTTTATGACTTTTCAAATGAGAGAGACAATGATCAAGATTCCCACACGTCAGAATAGGGCCCTGGGCTCCTATGCTTTCAAGTCGAGATATTTTCTGTCATTGTCTTTCTCGTTGGAATAGTCGTAGGAGTGAGAGTGACGACAAGATAACATCTCACGCATCAGAATAGAGGGCCTGTCAACCCTAAACTGAGGCCTCGTGACCACTATATCTCTATACAACAGTGGTCACGAGGACTGAGTTTAGAGTTGACATACATATTGCATCAAATTGCATAACATTGCATTACATAGCGTTACATTGCATTACATTGCATTACATTGCATTACATTGCATTACATTGCATTACATTGCATTACATTGCATTACATTGCATTACATTGCATTACATTGCATTACATTGCATTACATTGCATTACATTGCATTACATTGCATTACATTGCATTACATTGCATTACATTGCATTACATTGCATCACATTGCATTACATTGTGTTACGTAGTATTACATTGCCCTACATTGCGTGGCATTCCACTGTACTGCTTCCATTTGGTGCAACATTGTATTGAGTTAGTACCTATAATTTAATTTTTCCATCGCATGTATTTATCTGCCGATATTACCGAGTCAGAGTTCACTCCAGTGAGACGGAGCACTGCAGGCGACGTTTTTGCGCACAGTACCTCTGACGCAGACACCTTTTTACGGGAAGAGCTGTTCTGCTGTTGCAGATGTTCTGCTACTGGATAGAAGACTGTTTGCAAGAAAAAATGGCTGTTTAATGTTGGCGATTCTGAAATAAAACAAATAAATTGTACTGGTACTAGTGGCTCTATGAACTGTAGAGCTTACGGCTGACGTTTATTCTCTTTTCAGGTCGCATTCCTCAAACGATTCTTGTAAAATTTTGTGGTCTGGTTCGATAATTATAAATATAAAAATGTGACCTGTAGAGAAAAACAAAGATCCGGACAGAGATCCGGACAGAGATCTGGACAGAGATCCGGACAGAGATCTGGACAGAGATCTGGATAGAGATCCGGACAGAGATCCGGACAGAGATCTGGACAGAGATCCGGACAGAAATCTGGACAGAGATCCGGACAGAGATCTGGACAGAGATCTGGATAGAGATCCGGACAGAGATCCGGACAGAGATCTGGACAGAGATCCGGACAGAGATCTGGACAGAGATCCGAACAGAAATCAGGCATACGAAGCATTTTTGTCGAGGCTGAAGCAAAGACGCTTCGCTCGCTAGCGCTCACTCGGTCGAGGCCTGGTACATTTCAGAGACTGCTTTGGCAAACACATTTTGTACGTTAATTTTTAATGTTAACGCAATGAAAGCCTAGTTGGAGAAGGCCCGCCTCTCAAGCCAGAGGGAGCGGGTTCAAACCCAACCGACAACCAACAAATTCACGCACCAATTTGTTCATTGTGTGAACATATATGCGTATTGTATGTCATCTGCTACATGACTAGAGCCTGGTGTATAGCGACAGGCTCGCCCTCTGTCACATTTGGGACTGAACATAGTCCGGCGAAGTGTGGGTGCTGTATTACACAGCCCTCAGGGGAAAGGCGTGGCGATATGTTATTTTTTAAAAAGAAGTTTTAGCCGCTGTGGACCATCTAGCTATGTAAGGATCTTTGCTTCATTCAGGTACAACAGCTACCTAGCAAGTACATTCCTACTGAAATATAATACGTTTCTTGATTGAAAAATTAAATATTAATTTACTAGCTGCGCCCTGCGGTTTCACACGCGGTTAAAAAGTATCCTATGTGCTATTCTAGACTATAATCTATCTCTGTGCCAAATTTCATCCAGATCTGTTCAGCCGTTCTGGCGTGAAAGAGTAACAAACATCCATCCATCCATTCTTACAAACTTTCGCATTTATAATATTAGTAGAATTTGACAAGAAATAAATTTTCCTACGATACCACGTTACTACGTTTAAATTACTTTTATAAGGAGGACGTTATCAATTTTTTTTTTAATGTTCATAATGGCATGATTATAACAAAAAATACAAAAGACGTTACATAATTTAAAAGGCAACAACATAAAAATATTGCCAACCTTCGAAGTTTAATTTAAAAACGGAACTAATTTTTCCCACTCCCAAATATTAGACGGAGTGGAGAAGGAAAATATAAAACAAGTAAAAACAATTTATATTATTATAAGGAAAACGAAATCCCGGCTGCAAAACATTGTACCCCTATGTCACTTCCAATAACAGGACGATTCAAATGACACCTCACATGTCGAAATACATCAAGCTGTTTAGGCTGTAGGGCGTGCCAAAGAAACCTCATACATACATACATTCGAAAAACATAACTCTCTTTGTTGCGCAGTCGGGTAAAACACTTTTACATTTTATAAAAAATATTTTACATAATATAAATAATAAATAAATTCGGGACACTTCCACACACGGTCGCCTGACCCCAAACTAAGCAAAACTTGTACTATGGCTGCCAGAGACTGATATTAATACTTGGATTAGATATTTTTAAATACATACTTAAATAAATATTAACACCCAGACATAGAACAAACACAAATGTTCATCACATAAATGTTTGCCCTAGGTGGGAATCGAACCCACACCCCCAAACTCAGAAGGTAGGTTCACTACCAACTGAACCACCGAGGCAGTCTAATTCTAATTATTCTATTCAACTTCCTAATTTTATATTTAAGAGGCAAAAGTTTGTGTGTGTCTGGTTGTAACTTCACGCTCAAACGAATGGACGGATTTTGATCAAATTTGGTATGGAAGTAGCTTATACCCTGGACTACACTATAGGCTACTTTTTAACCGCGAGTAAAACCGCAAGGCGCAGCTAGTAGCTTATCAGTTATCACCAGTTGCAGTCGAGCCGTAGGTATGTTCTGCTGTCAAAGCGTTTCCAGTTATTGGAGCTATGTTGCGGTGCAACATCGAAAGCAGGAGGTTCAGTATCTGAAGCTTTCGACCTATTCATTCTAGCCCGTCCAAAAGTTTTTCTTTAGGGTTAAAGGAAAGAGAAGGTCTTTTGTTCTAGACCGGCGGAGATAAAAAATAATATATTTTTTTAACTTCTGACGCAGAAACGACAGGGTGTTATATCTGTTTCTTAAACCAATCTCTAATATATTTCCGCTCTAACGTCGCAACAATATTAAACTGTATAAAAGTTCAAATTAGCTTCAAAAATCAAATTGTATAAAGTTTTCTAGTAAATTTCATTAAATTAATTCCAAGATAGACTAAAAAAATCATATTCCTTGACGTACTTAAGAGGAAACATCAAGGCGTAGAGAAATTAAAAAAAAGGTATTTTTAAGGCGAGCCTGGCCAGAAAACGTCTAGCAAGAATCAACTTTCCTCTAAGATAAACCATCGTTTTTACTGTGTAAAAAAAAATATGTTATTCTTAAGCATGTTTTTAAGTGGAATCATAAATCTGATATATGTAATGAATAACTTCACTCGATAGAAAAAAAATCCAAAGTCACCTCTATTTGGTATTTTAAACACGATTTGCGACTTAATTTTTACAAATCATATTGCTTTTTTATTTTTTTTACGAATTACAATGCAATAAAAAAATGGAATCATAAATAAAAATGTTAAAAAGTTAACATGGTAATTTTATATGATTTTTTTATCACGAATTCATGGTAAAAAGGCACGTTTGCGTGACCGCCAGTCCGCCCGCAGACCCCGTCGACGCTGGACGTGTGCCAAATTTTTGTGATCTCCGCAGTGCCGCACACACCAACACCAACCAAGCATTTAGTTTTGTCATAATGGGTAACAAACATAATAAACGAAAAAAATGCTCAAGTCTGACTTTTAGAAAATCGTACGAGTCAAGGAGCAAACGTCGGTAAGTAGATAAACTTCTACTAGATTAAATTGGTAATCATTGTTTTTATTTACTAGAATCGACATTTCTTGCATTGCTTTTTGTAGTCAGATGATGTATCAACAAATCTATTAGTACCTACTTATATTCGTTTTAGTGTTTTCAAATATCATACTCATCATCATAGATACTTTTTTGTCTCGTTACGTGTATTCACGATGTAAATACCCGGCCTAGTGGTATACCTACTAGTGAAATTTATGTAGTTATACCTACCTACAGTTACAGTTTTTTTTTGCAGAAGACTACTACGTAACAAACTCCAATGACTTTGGAATTGACGAAACGTAAGTACCTACCTACCTTTTATACCACGCAGGGAGGCGGGTGTTCTGCGAAGTTTTGACTATGTCGGTCACCATTTATTATTTCACCCAGACAACTTGTGAGATACGGATACGGAGCTAAGTTCATACTTTCATTTTTCCTGAGCATTCTAAACTGCACAACGAGTAAATACCCGCCCTAGTGGCATACCAGTGATATTTATATTTATATAGTTATACCTACTTACACGAATACCTATCTTACAGTTTTGTTTTTTTTTTCAGAAGAGTACTACAGCTAAATGTAATAAACTCCGATGACATTGGAATTGACGAAACGTAAGTACCTACCTACCTTTTGTAACATGCAGGGCGGCGGATCTTCGCTAAGTTTTAACTATACAGGATGTTAGGTAAGATACGGGACGACGTTCATACTTTCATTTTTACTGAGCAATCTGAACTGCACAACGAGTAAATACCCGGCCTAGTGGTATATCTAGTAGTGATATTTACGTAGTTATACTTACCTACATGAATACTTATCTTCGTTTTTTTTTTTGCAGAAGAGTACTTCAAGAGAATGTAATAAACTCTGATGACATTGCAATTGACGAAACTTAAGTACCTACCTTCTTTTTGTAACATGCAAGGTGGCGGATCTTCGCTAAGTTTTGACTGTACTGTATGTATGTAAATTATATAGGGTGTTAGGTGAGATAGGGGACGTCGTTCATACTTTCATTTTTGACTGAACAATCTGTACTACACGAGTGTTTGGTAGCGTTTGAGTTGAGTTATAGCCGTATGATTTGAACACATCTAGGCCTGATTAGTACTGCAACGTGATTTTGGCTGTTTTGAAGAAAACTCGTAAAGTTGTATATTCGTTTTTAACGATTAGCGAAAATTGAGCATTTCGGTAAATCTTGTAAGTACGGCTTTTATAAACCTACGACTGGTATGGATGTGTTCGTCGTTGCCTTTGAAATTCGAAACTGCCGGTTGTAAGAAGCGATAGCGGGGACAGGCGAAGCTATGTATATACATCACAAAGATGGCCGCCGACCGTTGTAGATTATTGCTTATATCTCGAGTTCTATCTCATCAAATCAGTTGTTTGAGGTGTCATTTGAAAGCTCATTTATTTATAATGTAGTTGTTATATAATTATGTACATACATATCAACAAGCTTAAACGACAGCTTCCGTGCGCGAGTCCGACTCGAACTTGGTCGGTTTTTTAGAATTTTTATATTTTGAACTTTTGGACATCATACTTATAAATATTTATTTTTATTTTGTTTTAGGCACGTGGATGACAATGACCCTGTTTCACTCAGCGTGGTCATCATCCTGCGTCAGTCATGGTTTGGTGGGGGGTATCCTATCACGGCGTCACAAAGCTTAGTTTTTGTGAAAAGGGGGTTAAAACTTCTGCCAAAGTGTATCAAGAGACCGTCTTATATGGTGTTGTACAACCCCTTAGCAATACACTTTTTAAAAATCTACCGTGGAGTTTCCAACTAGACTCTGCACATGGTCACAAGGCGCGAACTACCCAAGCCTGGCTGGAAGCCAATGTTCCGGACTTTATAAGGGCTGAAGACTGGCCCTCCTCTAGCCCAGATCAAAACCCCCTGGACTACAAATTATGGTCAGGTTTAGAGGGCATGGCCTGCTCTAAACGACACGCCGACATAGAGTCACTTAAGAAATCTTTGAAGCAAGCAGTGGCTAAATTTCCCATGGAAACAGTCCGTAAATCCATAGATTCTTGGCCAGACCGACTAAAGGCCTCTATCAAGGCCAAATGTGGTAATTTTGAATAAAATAATAGTTATATTTTTGTTATGACTTCAATACATATGTAAATATAACTTTTATTAACATTACATTACTGTATAAAAAAATAAATGCATTTTCATTTGTAACAGAACTTATGGCTAGACATGCATACATATCGTCACGCTTTTCCCCGAGGGGGCTGGCAGAGGTGTAATACAACACCCACATTTCGCCGGACGATATTCAGTCCCAAATGTGACAGGGGGCGAGCCTGTCGCCATACACCGTGCTCCAGTTATGTAGCAGATGACACACAATACGCACATATGTTCACACAATGAACAAATTGGTGCGTGCCGTCGGCTGGGTTCGAACCCAGCAGAGCAAAATTGCCACTCCCAACTAGGCTGCCATCGATTCTACAACTATATCACAGAACAAATAATAATACTACGTACCTATAGCTCAATTGTATATATAAATGTAAATATTGTGAATGTATATTTTTGTATTGGATGTTTTGTTAGTACTAGCAGAATGTCCGCCACTTCGTACCCAGGGTATGTATACCTATATATCCGGTATAAGTTTACTCGATTCTTTCATAATTATTGTTCAAAATTATATCTGAATCGTGTAGTTTTTTAACTTTGTAACATTTAACAAACCATACAATATTATTAGTACGCACCTAATGGTAAAGTAAGGTAATTAAAATTGTTATTACCATTGTTATACAATATACCCAAAAATAATGAAATTTACTATGTTGTATTATTTAATGAATACCGGTAGTTACACAATCATTCCAACACCCTGTATAAATATTTGTCCTAATAAGGATAACAAGTAGCCAATGTGTTAATCCAGGGCATAAGCTAACTCCGTTCCAAATATGATCCCCATTCGTCTAGCCGTTTAGGTGTGAATAAGTGAAATACGAGTAAGTACCTAACTTCCACACACAATCGCAATCTTTTGTATTTATGAGTGTGAAGTGTGATAAAATGGAAATATGACACTACCGGTAAAATGAAACTAATGCCACGACTGCTCACACATCAAAAATACAACAACTCGTGGACATGAGATTGGTTGTACCTATATTGGCTTGAACGGCATTTTTTAGATTTTTTTTTTGTTTGGCATCTAATAAAAAATGTTCATAAAATGGATGAGTACAATGACGGACGGATTATTTTATCGATTTCCTAAAAATGGGTGTTTAGGTACTCGATACCATAACGTGACTGACGGGTGAAAGACGTGCGCGCGGCGCATCGCACACAACTTTTGTGTCGCGTGAATGAATACGTCGCGCTCCCAAAAAGTGCGGCCTGAGGTAGAGTAAAATACCTAAAGTTCTGGGAAAGCCTCGCCTTAAACTCTATTGCTGTCACGCAGTGCCCGAACTTCAAATCAAATTTGTTTTCTGGGTGTTTGAATTCAGCGGAAAAACAGGGCATTTTTTTAAATTTTTGAACGTTTGTATCTTTTCAAATAATTAACTTATGAAAAAAAGGAAATCATAGGGACATGCCAATATTAACGATAGATACTCAGAAAAATATGACTCTACCGGTATTATTCAGAGAGGAAACAGGGGACAATGTCTTTTAATTGACTGTCTCGGTGGCTCAGTTGGTAGTGAACCTGCCTTCTGAGCTTGGGGGTGTGGGTTCGATTCCCACCTAGGGCAAACATTTATGTGATGAACATTTGTGTTTGTTCTATGTCTGGGTGTTATTATCTATTTAAGTATGTATTTAAAAATATCTAAGTATGTATATCAGTCTCTGGCAGCCATAATACAAGCTTTGCTTAGTTTGGGGTCAGGCGACCGTGTGTGGAAGTGTCCTGATTTATTTATTTATTTATGTTTGTATAGAAAAACGGCCCTTGTGTTTCCTCTTAATGCGACGTCAGAGCGGAAATACACAAGAGATAGGTTCAAGAAACAGTTTTGAAGATGAATTTCCGCAAAGTAACGCCCACAGATCTAGGATGTAAAAGATCGACAGTGACAATTCGATAGTGATACAAAAAAACATTTGCGCATGCGTGAGTAAATTAGTGTTGTGAAAAGTACTTATTAATTTATCGATTGACCAAAAATGGTCCTCCAAGTGCTTGTCGATAAATATAATCTTTCGCATACCAATTGAGTTGTTTTTTGTTCCAAGTATAACACCGCTGCTGAGCTAAAATGAATATTAATCACTAAACGGGTGTTAAGCTAGGCGGAAGAGTTAGATATCAGTGTCACCATGTATCTAAATTAACATAAGAAAAGTAAATAATAAGATCAACATAATACTATCCTAGTAATTCGCTTCGAATTGTGACCCTTGACCAAATTTACTCGTATACGGATTAGGATAAGTAATAATACTTATCTCATTGGTTTTGTACATTTATTTATAATTTACATATATATTATTTAATTTAATTAAATATAATTAAATTAGACTTGGATGTAAGACACCCAAAATGTGTAAATTGAATTAAAAATGATGATCAGAAATTGAAGGTACATACTTATATACAATACAAAAATGTTTTACGCCTCATCATTCAGTACAAACTCGGAAGAATGTCAATTTACTTTTGATGGCATTGATTAAAAAATGTATGCTTTGTTTATGTATTGCACCCATCGCCTACCTAATAAACTTTGATAAAAACTATCGATAATAATGACGTCATCTTTTTATCCATCTCTAGTGAAAATCGAGCGTAAACTAACTAATATTTTAATGCTGAAATTCATCACCAATTCTGCTTTCATCTAGGAAATATAGATGTTACGAAGAAACGACAACAACATACCGCTGGTAAATCGGTTTTTGGAACCAATTTATGTTATGTTTTAGACAAAATTTAGACAAAAACATCACAATGGAATTTTCATATTTACCCATGAAACGACAAATTTTGTGGGTTACATCTTGGATTCACATCACAATTGCTAAACTCACAAGATGACATAACTGCATTTAGTTACAATTGCTCTCTTTTGAGTCTGTTTATAATTATTTTAGTAAAAATATAAATCATAGGAATTTTCGCGTGTTCCCAGGTGGCGCGCTGTCATTAATGACAAAAGAAAAATTGACTAACATTTTATTTGTAGGCGACCTCTTTCTCTCTTGTGGAGTTTACATTTCTAAGGAGACTTCTCTGTCCCACGCTTCGTTGGTCTTTTGCGAAGCAAAAAAAATCTTAGGTCTGTGGTAACGCCTGATTCAATCAACTAGGGTGTTATATGTTTGACGTGTCTGTGTGTGTGTGTGTATGGCTGTGTGTCTGTGGCATCGTAGCTCCCGAGCGAATGAACCTCTTTATGTTTTTTTTATTTAAAAACAGTCTCAAGTCGCTATCCGCGGGTAATGACGTGCGGATAGGGACAAATACTTTTCACGCGTTAACTAATTAGGCATTTCCCGAAATAACCACTAGTCCCAATAATGACCGCAGCACTAATAAATCACGGTTAAGTCCAAGTGGATGGTTCCGCAGTTTCGACTCATTAGCCCGACGTTTAGCTTAGCGCAGGACTGTGCACAGCCCTGCAGTACACAAGCTTAAACTAGTTGTTCGCCTCCTACTGAGACTCGTGGCCCCCATATCGCCACAACCTCTCGACCGATTTTGTCTTGTGTACTTGACCGATGAACTTGTCTACAAAATTTCGTAAAGATCTGATCAACGGTCATCAAGTTTTCGTAGGATAAGCAAAAGCCGATTTTTCCCAGTGGACTCTGACTGTCTATTTACCTATTACACAGATACTACACACATGTCGTTTTTGTACACGCGCAGTTGTGTGTGTGAAGTCTAGGGTTGTCACCGTATGAATAATTATTGTATTTACTAGGTATATGAAGCTTTTGATATTAACATTTAGTATCAAAAGCTTCATATACCTAGTAATTAATACTACTTGTAATACTATAATACTTGTAATATAGTTATAGTATTACAAGTATTATAAGTGCTCGCATATAAACAATCATGAAGTGTGTCGTATCAGCCGTGTGTAAATGTCAAGTTAGGTATCGACAAGCAACAAACGTCAACTTTTAAATACAACCGTCACGCTGCGTTGTCGCGTCCTTCGTGTTGCGCGTCCCGTGCTCAAGTCAGCTCCTCGACAGCTCTGAATCGGCGGCGGGGTGAGGAAGCCCCGATTGGTGGGGGGGGTAACAGTGGCCAAAAGTGGTAAAGCTGTTTTTATGTATGGTTAAACAAGTTTTAAATCGAGATTCATGACTGAGCGTCGTTTTAAAATGCGGCTCTTAGTGCTCTAAGAGCCGCATTTTAAAACGCTTCGCTAAGAGAAGAGTGCGTAAGGCGGGATGAGTATACAAAGAAGGGACTGGTAATGATCAGTGACTTTTTGAAATACATATTTGATTATAAGGTTACGTTTGACTGTACATCGAAATATTATATGATCAGGTTCTAGTTACTTACAAATGATTGACCTACGTACCTATATTTTCTAAAAAGCAAAATTAAAACAATAAGCGATTATGAGCGAGAGCGATATCTATCCCATGTCCAGTACTGTATCGCACTAAGTCTAGGCACATTAGTCATTACGAGCCAGATAGAGCTAACTAGGACGCGGTGACACCGCCCGCACACAGATCGACTGGATGTTTGTTCGCTAACTGCTCTGTAATAGCTTATACCTATCCCTTGGTTGTCATCTACGTGTTTAGATAACACAATACAATAGGTATATCTTTGTAGGCACAGCCACAGAGGAAAGCAGTGGCCTTATTCGGAGATTTGAGATTTTCATCTCACCTTTTTTCGTCCTAGTTGCTCTCGTTTGAAACGTCATAGGTGTGAGAGTGACCAAGACAAAATCTCATCTCATCTCACGCGCAGGAATAGCCCTGGCCTCCGTCAGAATATATTGCCGTAATATAACAGAGCTACTCGTAACTGAAGGAAAATTAAAATCCCATGTAAAAACTTCTTCTCTTCTTGGTCGCTACGCTCTTGACGGAGCGGTCGTGGTCGTCATGCAGTATTGTTATTGGCAGGGGCTGATGTAATGCGCCTCACAATATCTCGCCATGTCTCTCTGCTCGAGGTCATTCTTGTGCACTCATGCACGGGACCGCCCACAGCAGATTTGACCTGATCGGTCCATAGCATAGGTGACCTGCCGCGCGGTCTAATGCCTTCAACCTTTTTATAAAATATTAAATTTAAATTAAAACTAAAAACCGAATTTAAATGTAAAAACTACTTTCGTGAAAAGAGTATATTATAAGGTTAACAATTATTTAGAAGACAATGAGATCTGGAGCCTTCCACCACCGCCAAGCAGCCATAGATAGCCTAGTACATAATATGATATAATATGATATTACCTAGTTGTAAGCCAAAATACAAAAGCGATGATAGCCTAGTTGGAGCAGGCCCGCCTCTCAAGCCAGAGGAAGCGGGTTCAAACCCAGACGACGGCACGCACCTATTTGTTCATTGTGTGAACATTTGTGCGTATTGTATATCATCTGCTACATGACTGGAGCCCGGTGTATGGCGACAGGCTCGTCCCAAACCAACAAACGGAATCTCGGAACAAACACAAATGTTCATCACAAAATAATGTTTGCGCTAGATGGGAAATGTGGAAATCAAACCCACACCCCCAAGCTCGAAAGGCAGGTGCACTACCAACTGAGCCACAATCAGCAGTAAGAGCTATGCCTAGCAGTGGGCGACTACGGGCTGATGATGATGAGTACTTATACAATACAACACAATACAATACAAAAACTCTTTAATGACACCAAATACAAATAAATATAAACTAAACACTCAAAAATAAAGGCGCAATGGGCGGTCTTATAACTTAAGAGCGATCTCTTCCAGACAAATACGATAATGCTTTACGTAATTAAGTAAATTACGTAAAGCATCTTGATGCTACTAATTGTCACCTTTCTGCGTAATCTTACGGAGGTGACTAACTAATTAACACATCCACACTAAACCTAGACGCTAAACCCATCCAAAAATATTCTCAAAACTAAAAACCGAATTTAAATAAAACAATTCAAACCCAACTCTTGACTTCTAACTTTAACTCTCTGACAAATGGGGGTTATTCCCGTGAAATCGGTGAAAATTTCAGAATGCCGGCGAAAAATATAATATTGGTCAAAGATATCGGCGATTACGTCAAAATAAATCGATTCTATCGTTGTGCCGGTTAAAAGTGTAGGATTTTTACAATCGACGGGCTACCATTGAAAAGTCACTCGAAAGTCGCTTAGATTTTAAAGATGAATAAATGCAATAGTGACTCCCACCGTCAGTATTGAACGAGTATGTTTCCTTTTATGCTAAACATGAAAATACGTTATAAGTTTCAAATCGACAAAGTAATTAAATTAATTTCTTAGTTAATTTGAAACGACAGTTTAAATGTCGTGCTCGCACCCCTAATTATATGCTCAGTAATTTTAAAGAGATACATACTTATGTAAACCAGTTTTTTGTCATATTAACGATGACAAAGTCCACTTCATGAAAAGTCGCGGAGCAGTGTCATAGATCGATGGATTACTCGTCCGTGTTGCCACGCTGCACCCTGCCTTTTGCGTTGTTCTGCGCCAAAAAATGCACAACAGTACACATTTCTTGTGACCCCTGACCCAACACAGGCTCCGGCATACACCGTCTGTACACCAGTGCCCGATTACCTACATAGCACGAGGCATGAAATGCTACGGACCCCGCACTTTGACAAAAAAAAAAACCCTACACCTAATGTAATTTTCTCAAAATTCGAAATGCGGCGCCAAATTCCCCTAAATGACAAAAATACATTTTTTATTCGTACCAAAAAAACAATACATACAAAAAAAATACAATGTAGAATGGTTATAGAATGATTTTTGTCACAAACAGGGGAAAAAAGCGCTGTCCATATTTGGCAAAACCGCAATATTATACTTTCAGGAGAGTTTAATAATTGGGAGTGTTGGCGGGTAACAAACAATTCAATGTCCTCTTGTTCACATACATGTTCACTGTACACGGTACTCTGCAATAAAAGGTAAAGCAATCCTTCCTTACTCAAAATACAAGTATAAATTTAAAAAAAAAAACCCTCGACAACGATTTTAATCATCACCGATTTTCATCAAACATAGCTTCTTAGCTATGACTAGCTTATAGACTAGCTTACACTCTCGACTAATTCACCTTTCAAACAAAAATAAACAAACCAAAAATTGGTTCATCCGTTCTAGAGCCGTAGCTCTAGAACCAATTTTGTGTTATCAGTTTGACGTGTGTGTGTGTGTGTGTGTGTGTGTGTGTGGCATCGTAATACACGTCAAACTGATAACACGCTGTCGCTTTGCGTCAGGGGTTCAAAATCGAAAGGAACTCTATAGGTCTGTAGGCTTTTCACAGCTAAACGGCTGAACGAATCTTGATAAAATTTGACTATTAGTTACAGTATATCACGAGGAAGGTTTTTTCTGAATAAACGCGAACGATTCGCGAGCAACACCGTAACAGCTAGTGTAATATAAAGAAACGGGTTCAAGCGAGCTTCCATCGAGTCCGTCTGGTTCCGTTCGAGAACCAGCGGTACCCCTCTGACAATATTAATGGCGTAGTACGAACTGTTGCCAGCGATCATAACTCAAACGTTCAAAATCGGAGCTCGTTTGATAAAACTCCGTTGCGATCTCAGACCTATATATAACTAGCTGTCACCCCGCGACTTCGTTCGCGTTTATTATTTATATATACATATATTATATAAATCGGGGAAATGTAGGGAAGTAGGAGCCACGCCGTCGCATCTGATCCCACTGATGTCGGAGAAACATAGGAAAGGCCGCCGCGCTGTGACCTTCCACTTCTGGTGACGGGGAAAATCTAGTAGGCCGAGGTGTTGTATCTGATTTCTGATCCGTGAACTCGCTATCACGGGCATCTATGGTCGACGTCAAACTTCAGGAACGTTGAAATAAGGGGACAGCAGTTTAGGTTTTTCACTAATTTAATTGTACAGTCACTTAGACTACTTAGTTAGTGGAAGATCACAAAGATAATTGGCGATTTAGAGTAATGGGTTTACGAATGACCATTGCGTGCGACCGCTTTCAGCCCAGTCCTGTCAACTACTGACTGACAGGCATGACGTTCGCCCGAAATCCCAAACGCAACTCCATTCGGTGTTAACCGCTCTAAATGACCATAAACAAATCGATTAATCGTCAAAAATAACAGAACAATAATATCATCGATTAACAACTCTCAAACTAATTTTCATTATCCAATGATATCTCGCGCCGTCATATATATGTGCTACGCTTGATGGGATGATGATATCAAAAAAATTGCAGGTCCGCAATGGATTCAAATAGCAAGGGACAGAGAGAGATGGCAAGCCTTGGAGGAGGCCTTCACCGGAGAGGGTTCCTGATACATATAATATATATATATAAAAAACAAATACATAGAAATTAGTAGAGAATAAAATTAAGATTAGTTACATAAATTAAAGATATGTCGAAATGTACTTGTTTCAGGAATTAAATAAAGGCTAAATAATACTATATATGTGAGCTATCCTATCTGTTAAGTTAGATCGAACTGCACACGGTGTGCAAATTTGATTGAAATCGGTTTAGTAGTTTAGGAGTCTATAGCGGACAAACAACGTGACACGTAATTTATATGTATATAGGATAATATATGTAAAATCTTAGATAAGATAATAGATAAATTTATATAATTTTGAAAATAAGTAATAATGATATATAATGAATAATAATATTAAATAAACACGCAACATAAATAAGCATGTCACCCTACCCTCCGAACTAGTTAGCACTGTATCTCGGATTGTAGTGCGCCTACGCTCATAAACATCGTCGACTTTTGAAATTTCTGAAGCTTTATGCCAATTTTAAGAAATATATTTTGATAGTATTGTTACTATTTTGTTATTTATAATAATAATATATGTTTTGCTTAATTAATTAATTATATTACCACAAAATGTGCCGTATTGTGTCCAATATTTGCGTTGTGTGTATGTTCGCGCTTATGAGTGTGTTTGTGTGTGTGTGTGTGTGTGTGTGTGTCTGTGTGTGAGACAGTGTGAGTGTGTGTGTGCGAAAAAGAGAGAAATTGCGTGTGAGCGATCGTGAAAATAATATTGTAAGAGGTTCAATCTATAGTTTTCATAATTTTTTCAGTTTCTTCGTACGACATATTTTTAATGAATTCTTTTATTACTTTTTTAAACTCATGATTATTCAGAGTGCGTAGGGATATACACCTACTGATTTTATTATAAATATATGGGCCTAAAAAATTTGAAAATCGATTTGAAAATTTAGTTTTACTATTTGGAATTTTATAAACTCTGTCCTGTCTTCTAGGGTTTAGTGTAAGATCGGGGATTTTACTGTGCTGGTCTTGTAGTATTTTTAGTAGAAAGCATTTCCTAATTGACAGAATAGGTAGTTCTGTGTAAAGTTGTTGGGTTGGGTGACGGAACCATTTAAATGTCATTACTTTCAGTATTGCCCTTTGAGCGCGTTCAGCCGCTATTAGGGTCCATTTTGGACATCCACCCCACGATGAGATGCAGTACGTGATGATAGAGTGACATAATGCATGGTATACCGAAATAATTTGGGTTCTGTCACATATGTGTCTCAGGGTTTTAAATATATGTAGCAACTTCCTGATCCTTCCTGTCAATACTTTAATGTGTGTTTTCCAATTTAGGTTGTTGTCGAGCATGACACCCAAGTATCTTATTTCTTTAGTAGAAACCAATTCGGAGCAGTTGCAGATATCATTGTTGTTACAGTGGTGTGCTTTAATGTGAATACTAGATGTTAGTGGTAAATCTGTATTTGTTAGGCTGAAGGTAATGTATTTTGTTTTAGCTACATTTAGCGTTAACAAGTTTTTGTCTAGCCATTTAGTAGCAGTTTTGAACCCTTCTTCTGCGAAATAGTTCACATCGATCCAAGACTTTCCCGAGAAAAATAAGACCGTATCATCGGCAAATGTCACTACGCTACCATTATCAAGGCTAAGGTTGCACATATCGTTAATATAGACGAGGAATAGAGTCGGCCCTAGAATGCTGCCCTGCGGCACGCCATATGCAATATCTGCTTCGTCGCTAGTAAATTGGTCTATTTTCGTCGTTTGCTTTCTATTTGTTAGGTAGTCTTTAAAAAGTCTGTGTTGTAAGCCTCTGATTCCTAAACTGTGTAGCTTTTTGAGCAGCCGGGGGACAGAAACCGTATCAAAGGCTTTTGCTAAGTCGAGAAATATTGCTAGACATTTACTTTTATTATCTAATTTGTTAACAATCCTCTCAATTAATGTTTGCACTGCGTCAGATGTTGATTTTTTGTTACGGAAGCCGAACTGGTTGTTTGATAGTAGTTTATTATGTTCAAGAAATTTTTTAAGTCTGGTGTTTATTAATTTTTCTACAATTTTTGATAGCGTGGGTAACAGCGAAATAGGCCTGTAGTTAGAAATACGGTCTCTGTCTCCCGTCTTATGAATTGGAATTATCAATGAACGCTTTAGTGGTTCGGGAAAACAACCTTCATCGAAGCATTTATTGCACAGTAGTGTCACTGGGTGTGCAAGTGTGTTAATGCCTAATTTAAACAAGATTGATGGAATTCCATCCCAACCTGTACTCGAGCTATTTTTAAGGCTAACTATGGTTCTTTTAATCTCTTCTGTGTCAGTTGGAAGAAGAACAAAGGAGTTGGGGTTAGAAAGATTATCGATAGAGTGATTACTATTTGGTTGTTCCTGGTTCAATTTGTTCTGGTTTCTAGTTATAATTTCGTTAGCCAAGTCAGATCCAATATTCGCAAAGTAATTATTCACTTCGTTGATGGATTCAGTAGGAGTTGATTTTAGATTTAAAAGATCTTGGTTTGATTCTTTACTTGAATTCATGTGACATAAGGTTTTAATACATTTCCATTGATTTTTAAGGTTCATTTTATGTTTATTCATTTCTCTTTTGTAATATGTGTTCTTAAGATTTTTTAGTGTTTTATTGCACGTGTTTCTATAACGCAGATAAGTAATTTTCAGTATGACGTTTTCAGGGTCGTTTTTGAGTTTTTTATGTAACCTGTCTCTGTTTTTTATACATCTTATTAAGCCAGTGGTTACCCACGGCTTAATATTTCTCTTACTACGGGGTAGTATTAACACTGTTGTATGTCTAGCAATGGTTTCTTGTATGATACAGAGAAATGTAGTAATACCACTAGTTGCGTCTTTATCATTCAGGCAACCTGTCCAATCTATTTTGCTTAAATCTTCTACAACGGCTGCGTAATTAGTTTTTTTAATTGTTTTTTTATTTACTTTATTCTTGTTACTGTTCAAACCTAGCGATACAATAATGGTATAATGGTCTGTTAATGTAGTAGTACAAACAATAGTGGTAGTTGGTTGAGTTGATTTAATAAAACAATGGTCCAGACAGTTTTTGCCATGAGTAGCAAACGAATGTGACGGCAGTAACCCGTAAGAGGCCAACAGATCTAAATACGTTGCCGAATTTTTATTTACTAAGTCATTTTTGATGTCAATGTTCATGTCGCCTACCATAAAAATATGCTGATACCTTTTAAGGTCATTCAATATGTTATTAATGGAGTCGTAAAATTTATCCAGATCTTTAAAGCAATGAGGTCTATATACGCACATGAAGGCAAATTCTTTTTTGTAGGTGATGACAAGGCATGTTATTTCACTGGTATTAGTAGGTTCATAGACATTTACCTGCATATCTTTCTTAACGTAAATCACTACTCCATCATTTTGATTGTAGTTTCTCATAGTTCTAAAAGTGTGGTAGTCATCTATAACGGGAAGGTTGTCAACTACTGATAGCCAACATTCAGTTAATACTATGATATCTTCATTTAAATTTAGTCTATTAGTTAGAATTTCAAACTGATCGAAATTACAATTTATGCTGCGAATGTTCTGTACAACCATGTTCAGACAAGATTCCGCTACTTGAACGTGATCTCTACAGTGCTCTGGTATCTCTTCTAGTATCGACTTACCAGCATTTATGTTTATATCAATGTCTACAGACAGTTCTTGTATTTCAGCCATTTCTGTTGACGTAGTATAAGATTATAGGTGTTTTGTATTTTTTAATAATCTATATATATGTATTTATTATACATATATTATTGCCTGCCAACTCTAAATTTAGTTAGTCTGGTTCGTATTCGTAGTAACGTTTTTGCATGTGGGATGGGCATCCACATGGAATAATGTAGGTAAGCATAAGCTTTGAGCATTGTAGTTGTGTGTAGTGGTGTCTGGTACTAGCATGGGTGTTTTGTGTGTAATGAAGAGTATAAGCTTTGTGAATTTTAGATGTGTGTGTGTTTGCGCGTAGGTGTGAGACCTTTAAATGTGTATAATAAAGCCCAGTAGGACATCGGACTGTGGTTTTTCTCAGAGATATTATATTTATGGATGTTACAGACAGTATATAAGTTAGAAAACCATAAGTATAGGTATCTAATATCAAAGTACAAAATCTTAAATTACAATAATGGTACATTGATTCTACGTCTAGTCAGTCAGAAGCAGAACGAGTACCTGATTTCTTCAGTTTGTCAATTTGCCCGGCAGATGTTATCTGCACTGCCGGTTGGCCATCTTCCTCTCTGACATAAACTCTACCGTTTGCCGTCCAGCAGTATTTGTGTTGACCGCTCTTGACTAGTTCGCGTGAGAGATAAAATAGGTGCCTTGCCTTTTTTGTGAGAAACTCGCTGAGGTATACTTGCTTTATATCACCTTGTATTCCAATTGTGTTCGTGCTGAACTTGTTGGATTTGTTAGTTGTGTTGTATGCTTTGAAGGCTTTTAGCAATAATGTTTTTTTCATTAACGAATGGAACTCGACCAAAAGCGTTTTAGGTAGGTCTCGCTTGGATGGCAGCTGATGAATTGTTTTAATGTCTTGGGAACAGTACTTCAACTTCAACACGTCATGAATTTTTTTAATAACTTCTTCAGCATGTGCTAGACTTTCAGTCGGTAGGTTTCTGATTTCAATTGTGGTCTCGTTGATTTTTCTTTGCAGTAATTCAACTTGTATCTCTAGCTTATCAACGTCTTGATTGGCAATTTGTCTATCCTTTTCTAAGTTATCAACTCTGGACTTCAGTTCGTTTTGCTCAGCTACGATAGACGTGACGGTGGCCTTTATTTCAGCATTGGACGAAATGATTAGCTCGTTTTGCTGCTTCAGTTGACTAATTTCACGGTAAATTTTTTCCGATGCACTTTTTTGCTCCAATGTGAAGTCTATGAATAAGCTATGAAAATTATTAAACATTGTTTCAAAATGTTGAGACATGTCTTCAGTTTCAGATTCACTAAGCTTCCTCTTTTTGTCCTTGTTGAATTTGTTGGAGATGTCCGATGTGCTCATAGCAGGACTGAAAAATATGTCCGGGTTTGACGCCGCTTCACTAAGAGTAAAATATATATGTAAGATATTATATGTAATAGGAAAGATAGTAAGCTTGTGCATGTGAACAACGTACTGACTATTTTTTCGAGATGGTTCGCTGCGAACAATTTGTTACTAAATGCAAAAAAAAACTAAGTGTTTAAAGTTTTCCATGCCTAATGTTAGATATATAGAACCAAACGTAATGCTTGAGGGCGATAAACTTAACATAGACAAGGCGAGGCGACGGTGTTCCTGGGTATAAGCATTGATTCCAAACTGCAATGGGGTCCACATATTAGTGCTCTGTCTGGAAGACTTAGTTCTGCTGCTTATGCAGTTCGCAAGATTAGGCAACTGACGGATATAGCTACAGCTCGGATGGTTTACTTTGCTTACTTCCACAGCATAATGTCATATGGCATTTTGCTGTGGGGATCAGCTGCTGAAGTAGAGGCCATTTTTATTTTGTAAAAGCGAGCAGTCCGCGCTATCTACGGAATGGGTCCCCGTGAATCATTGAGAGATTTATTTAAAGAAATAAATATATTAACTTTACCTTCTTTGTATATCTTTGAAAATATTATGCACGTTCGCAAAAATCTACATAAATTTAAATTGAACAGTGACTATCACAATTATAACACTAGAAATAAGAATAGGATAGCTGTACAGAGATTTAGACTGACTAAGTCAAAAAGTTTTCACAATAAAATCCCGAAAAATATAACAGGGCTCACCGAGGGAAAATTCAAATCACATGTAAAAACTACATTAATGAAAAGAGGATATTATAAGATTATAAGGTTAAGAATTATTTAGAAGATAAAGATGTCTGGAGCCTTCCACTTCCGTCAAGTAGCCACTAGTATTTATAGATATTACCTAGTTGTAAGCCAACATTTGTGAGACTGTAATTTATTTATTATTTGAAAAAATAATGCCCCTCAGTTTCTTACCTGTTCTTCTGAGTAGAGGCTTTTTGTCCGAACAAGGCGGTCGAGTCTATATAAATAACTTTGACGTTCATAAGTGTATCTTTGATACCTAAATTGAATTAAAAAAAATTGACTTTGACTTTGACTTTGATATAGTTTTTGTTGCGCCGCCACTGCTGCGCTTCTCGAGCAACATCAAAGAAATAAAATACAGGGTCATTTTTAACTGGCTTCGATCCGCGGTGTTATTTGCGGACCGCGGTAAAAAATATCCAATGTGCTAATTTAGATACCTCCAACTATTAATGAATCTACCTCGAAGACGTAGCAAACAATTACACAAGCAGACTTTCGCGTTTAAATATACCTAAGGATCTAAAAGTGTATATTATATATATACTAGCTGCGCCCTGCGGTTTCACCCGCGGTTAAAAAGTATCCTATGTGCTATTCTAGACTATAATCTATCTCTGTGCCTAATTTCATCCAGATCTGTTCAGCCGTTCTGGCGTGAAAGAGTAACAAACATCCATCCATCCATCCATTCTTACAAACTTTCGCGTATGGATGGATGGATGGATGGATCCATCCATCCATCCATCCATCCATCCATGGATGTTACTTACTCTTTCACGCCAGAACGGCTGAACAGATCTGGATGAAATTTGGCAAAGAGATAGATTATAGTCTAGAATAGCACATAGGATACTTTTTAACCGCGGGGCGCAGCTAGTAAATTGATAAACGCCGGCTGTACGCATGAAACAGGATGACTCATTGTCCCGTTACGATTGGAGCGAGAGCGCTACACGAGCGAGAGAAAGGCACGATCGGCTTGATCTCTCTTGATTTATCTCTCTTCCACTCGATTAGTTTATGCGTCCGAGGAGAAGATTTCATCAATGTTTTGTTATGACGTTGTCACTCAAACTATCGTCCGTAAACCGACTTTATAGACAACCAATTTTTTGAACTTAACTACAAAAAAATAAACTTAATTTAGGGTTCCATAACAAAATAGCAAAAAGAAATCCTTATTGTGAGACTCCAATGTCTGTCTGTCTGTATGTCAGTCCCAAAATTTTTCTTTCTGTTCTTTAAAAAAATTAGAAGAAAACACAGGTAATGCGGTAAGCTGTGGATAGTTCTCGCAAAAAGGGGATAAAAGGGTTGTTTATCACTTTTATTTAGCAAGAAATCTCTACGCTCTCTCGCTGAATGTAGGTAATCAATTTGGTGAATACATCTGAATATATTACTAGCCTCATCTTGTGGTTTTACTCGTACAAAACACGTTTATGTTCTTTGTTTTTTGGTTGGTGGTTAAGAAAGAAGAGAAACAAAGAAAAAGTGATGATAGCCTAGTTGGAAAAGGCCAGCCTCTCAAGCCAAAGGGAGCGGGTTCGAACCCACCCGACAGCACGCACCAATTTGTACATTGTGTGAACATAATTATGTATGTGCGTATTGTATGTCATCTGCTACATGACTGGAGGCCAGTGTATGGCGACAGGCTCGCCCCCTGTCACAATTGGGACTGAATATCGCCCGGCGAAGTGTGGGTGTTGTATTACACCTCTGCCAGTCCCTTCGGGGAAAGGCGTGACGATATGTTTTTTTTTTTGGTTAACAAAGATACAAAAGTAACAAGCATATTTTTGACCGAGCGAGCGCAGCGCCTACGCTTCAGCTTCGACAAAAATGCTTTCGTATGTCCAAATTCTGTCTAGATCTCTGTGTTCCTCTGCGTAGGTACTTATCTTACCTCTGAATCCGCAATGTTGAGAATTTTCAGAAAACTGACTCGGCACAACGAAGCTGCATAATTATCGTACCTGCTCACAAAATTAATAGAGTAAAGTAGAAAAAAAAGAAGAAAAAGAAGTAGAAAAAAGTAGAGTAGTAGAGAAAAGATAATATAAATATAGAGAGAGGCTTGCAGAGTCACTGGTATTGTAGGTATTGTACATGTTATGTTTATTGTACCTTTTGAGCACCAGTAGGAGTGCGAGCATGGATTATACTGACGTTTAAAATCTATTAAATCGATAATTTCCATGCAAATTTGTCGACTTAGTCGATTTTTTGTGTCGATCTAGACAGTTTGTCCGTCCTCGCACCCTAGATCGCGCAAAATAACTTCATCTCGAAGGAAATAAACCTAGCCAACATAACTTTGTAAACTTTATGCATATTTTTACTTTTACACATAACAAATACATATAAAACATACAATGTCTTCAAAAAGAAAAATAAGTACGCGCTATTTTGTTTATTTTGACGGCCTCGGTGGCTCAGGTGGTAGTGAACCTGCCTTCTGAGCTTGGGGGCGTTCGATTCCCACCTAGGGCAAACATTTGTGTTTATTCTATGTCTGGGTGTTAATATCTATTTAAGTATGTATTTAAATTTATCTAAGTATGTATATCAGTCTCTGGCAGCCATAGTACAAGCTTTGCTTAGTTTGGGGTCACGCGACCGTGTGTGGAAGTATCCCGAATTTATTTATTTATTATTTATTTTATTTTGCTCTCTAGTGATTAATTTATTTGTTATTAGCTGCGCCTCGCGGTTTTACCAGCGGTCCCACTGGAACCGTTAATTTTTTGTGGAAAAAAAGTACCTATCCTATGTCCTTTTCTGTAACCCACATAACGTGTATGCAAAATTACGAAATATGAAATACATGACAATCAGTTGAGTAGTTAGGGCGTGAAAGCGTTACAAACAAACAAACAAATGAGCAAACAAACTCACTTTCGCATTTATAATATTAGTTAGGATTTCAATAGGCCTGGACATTAAAGTACATACTCGTACTTACCTACTTATTTTTGGAAACTAATACTGATCTGATCTAATTAATAATACTGATCTAATTTTCATAAATTTCTGTCAGGTAAGTATGTAATTAATATTATACAAATAAAATAATAGATTTTTTTCAAAGAAATCAATGAGTTACAATTTTTAAATAAATTAATCAAATCCAAGCTAAGTTACGTTTCGCACCACTGTGCAAAGATATCTCGTAATTCCGTAGTAGGTAATTCTTCACATTCGTCAAGCAAAAAGTCCGTTTAACGAAAAATCTCTTCGAACGCCGCCCATGAAATGTGTGCCGATTACAATAAAAGTGGAAAAATTACCAGGAAAATTAGATTTATGAGCTAATTCTGCAGCAGGCAAGGAGAATGAAAAAAGACACCTTGAATGTAGAAGGGTATACGGACGCGTTTCTGTCAGAAATTTGCGAGGAAGGCTATTCCTACGCGTGAGATGAGATGAGATTTTAAATTTGTCACTCTCACACCTATGACTATTTAAACGAGAGCAACAAGGACGAAAAAAGGTGATATGAAAATCTCAAATCTCCGAATAGGGCTCCCGGGGCCTAAGACAAGTAGACACTAGTACAATAGATATTACCTAGTTGTAAGCCAAAATTTGTGAGACTAATTTATTTACTCTTTGAAAAAATAATGCCCCTCAGTTTCTTGCCTTTTCTTCTAAATAGAGGCTCTTTATCCGAACAAGGCGGTCGAGTCTATTTAAAAAAACTTTGACGTTCATAAGTGTATCTTTGATACCTAAATTGAATAAAAACGTTTTGACTTTGACTTTGTTTGTATCAGAAATTTGCCAGGCACGGCTATTCTGCCTCGGTGGCTCAGTTGGTAGTGAACCTGCCTTCTGAGCGTGGGGGCGTGGGTTCGATTCCCACCTAGGGCAAACATTTATGTGATGAACATTTGTGTTTGTTCTATGTCTGGGTGTTGATATGTATTTATGTATGTATTTAAAAATATCTAAGTATGTATATCAGTCTCTGGCAGCCATAGTACAAGCTTTGCTTAGTTTGGGGTCAGGCGACCGTGTGTGGAAGTGTCCTGAATTTATTATTATTTATTATTTTATTATTCTTTGTAAGAATCGAGGTTTTGGATTTAAAAAAGGCCAGGTCAGGAGTACCCGTAATCAACGAGCATGTATGAAGGGACTCTTGGAAGTAGAAGAAGCGAAAGATGTATGCCAGGATCGTAGCAAGTGGAGAGAAGAAGTCTCTGCCTACCGCTACGGGCAAAAGACGTGACTATGTAGGATTGAGACAAAGGTAAGTTGACCCTTCGACCATCTGGTGCCCTTTTCGGAAATTCGAGATTTTCATCTCGCCTTTTTTTGTCCTTGTTGCTCTAATTTGAAACGTCATAGGTGTGAGAGTGACCAAGATAAAATCTCATCTCGTCTCACGCGTAGGAATAGCTCAATAAATAAATAATATAGTGAACATTTATCACACAAATATAATATTTGTCTCACAATATTATTAATTCAAAAATTATTTTATAATTTATCTTTCAATCCAATTAAAGCGAACTATATTAACACTTAGTTAAGTCGCAGCCTCACATGGGTTTAGATTTGGGTCCAAGCTTGGCTACAATTTGAAATGACCAATATTGAACTTTATTACTGCACAAGATGCATGCAACATTTCGTATCGTTCGGTTGTGTAGTTGAGACGTAAAATCGTTACAAACAAACGAACAAACTCCCTTTCGCATTTCTAATATTAGTTAGGATGACACATTGACTTAAATATCAACGTTGTCTCCAAAGATGATACACATAAGCACATTGGTGTCTTGTCCCTAAGACCAACATTGGTGTCTTGGCCCTAATACCAACATTGGTGCAAACATAACCAATATGTGGATGCAGCGTTATACCGTTACCACAGATGTAGAACTTAACTCATCCATTCGTATAAATAACCGAAACATGGAACTACATAAATCTGAGTGTAAACTAGATGTGCCGATCGGAGGCGGGACCGTGGCGTAGTAAATTATACTGCGTTAGAACCACTGAGCATAGAAAATAGGAGAATTGAGATATGCACTATTTTGTCTACATATCAATGGATTTTCAGACGCAAGTTAATTCTAAAAAATCAACTTTAAAAAGTAGACATGAATGTGCTAAAAGATCCAGCAATGGATCTTCCTAGTGGATTTTAGTGGACTGAGGCCGAAAGTGCATTTGGCATTTTACTGTGTGACCAAATAAAGAGTAACGACGGAGCTCTGCAAACAAAAAGTGAGGCCGATTAGTAAATACACTACCGGTTTAATAAATTAAATTTCAGTAGAAATAACATATTAACAGCGCCATACATCGCCATATATCGCCACACACTGGGCTCCAGTCATGTAGCAGACGCCATACAATACGCACATAATGTTCACACAACGAATAAACTGGTGCGTGTTTTAGGCTGGGTCCGAATCCGCTCCCTCTTGCTCGAGAGTCGGGCCTTCTCCGGCTAGGCTATAATAGCTTCCAGTAGAAATACACTGCTATTATAAACAAGTAAGAAAAACCCCTGACATCGATTTTCATAAAACATAACCAAAAACACTCTCGACTAATTCACCTTTCAAACAAAAAAAAAAAATATCGGTTCATCCGTTCAGGAGCTACGGTGCTACAGACACACACACACACACACACACACACACACAGAGAGAGACACGTAAAACTTATAACACCCCGTCGGGGGTTAATAATATTAAGGCATCAAGATTTAAAGGCTGATTCTCTACATCATAACACACAACTTCTACTATTACTATTACACGGGACCAATCCTAAAATCGCAAAACAAAAATCAGCTCTTCCATACATCTGCTACATGACTGGAGGCCGGTGTACGGCGACAGGCTTGCCCCTGCACATTTTAGACTGAATATCGTCCGGTGAAATCTGGGTGTTGTAGTACACCTCTGCCAGCCCCTTTGGGCGAAAAGCGTGACGATATGTATGTATGTTATATCACACTAGCTGTTACCCGCGCCTTCGTGCGCGTTTATTCAGAAAATATAATAGTATCCAAAAATCTTCCTCGTGAAATACTATACCTAATTATCAAATTTCATCTAGATCCGTTCAGCCGTTTAGCCGTAAAAAGCCTACAAACAGACAGAGTTGCTTTTTTTGATTTTATAATATTAATATGGATAGATTTCTTGGTAAAATCCTAGGTTTCCTAACAAAATGTTGTCCAACACATCTACCCCTTATCATAGGTTACGACTCATTCGGCCGGGGTCGGATTTAGGGGGTGCTACGAATATTCGTCATTCAACGTCGAAACCACACGGGAGACGAATTCAGGCGGAAACTTTTTAAAGAAAAGTTTGAGTTTAGAACTTTTTAGTGACAGCCAATTTGACGATTAGTTTACGGTTAAGGTGACGTCTAGCTTTGATCGGGAATTGGATCTCAAATTAAAAATTCCCGTAGACTGAGAATGAATAGACTTGACAAGGCAATAACAATACTATGTTCGATCGGGATGGCTAAATACAGTACTCAATAAGAGTGACAGAGATGACAATGTAATTTTTGTCTCTGTCATAATATGCATATTTTTCTTTTGTCGGGCACAAAGTTAGTCTACGTTCGTGCCCAACAAACGCGTCATGTGAAGTACCACGACTATAGCTTTTTCATTTGCATACGCTATTGACTTGTGTGTTTGTTCATTCTTAGTCAAAATAATAAATATTCGTACCACTTGCACAAACGGTCACCTGACCAAAAACTAAGCAAAGCTTGTACTATGGCTGCCAGAGACTAATACAGATATTTTTTTAAACACATACTTATATTAATAGATATTACTCGTAACATCCAAAGATAGAGCAAACACAAATGTTCATCACATAAATGTTTGCTCTAGATGGGAATTGAACCCACGCTCCCAAGCTTAGAAGGCAGGTTCACTACCAACTGAGCCACTGAGGCAGTCAGTCATTTGTGGGTTTAGGGCACACGTCCTTGTCTATCCTGATTGGCTGCATTGACGGCTTGAAAGAGCTATTTCTTGGCGATCAAGTCGTGAAAGTGAAAATACACAAAAGACGCACACGCACCAACTTTCGCACTTAAAAAGTATTTATTACACCAGCGATCTAAAAGTAAGGTAAATCCTATGCGATATTCTAGACTATAATCTATCCTTTGAAATATCTTATCATATAAATATCTTTTTTTAAGGATGACTATACTAAAAGCTCGATGGTTTAATAGATACCTATTTAATAAAACTCTCTGCTTCGTAAAATAAAGTTTATTTAGTTTTATCGAGTCCTTTTACAAAATCCCGCTCTCGTATCCCTTCAAGCCCGCCTTCAATTGTTTTTTTTCTATTTTTAAGTTCCCACCGTAACTTTTTAAATCCACCCCTCCAGAATCTATTCGAACTTATTGGTGAGCATATTTTGAAGCATATTTTGAAGCAAATAGGTTTTATAACATGGAGCCTCAAATATCAAAATTAAATATGCGGCTATAGTCGCTTATTTAGTTTCTGTGAATAAGCAATATAGACTCCGATATGGTTTAATACAATACTTAGGTAGGAAATTATGGGTAAAGATAATCAGTGATTGATATTAAAATAACACTATTCCTAACAATATGCTGTTGGCCACACATTGGTTATTTTTTTTTAAAGCAACCCGAAACCTCCCCTACTTAAATGACTTGGCTAGGCAAGTAGTCAACGTTTTCGATCCAAGCCATTTTGCCTAGCTGTTTGATTGAATGGCTGAATTTCATCAGGAAGCTAGTTGAACGGCGCCGTTTAGTAAAAAAGCTAGGCTGTTAAAGGAACGGCGAAATAAGCGAGTTAGCTGAGAGAGAACTACAAACATCAACACATCCATCCATCCAAACTTTCGCATAATTTATAATATGAGTGTGAACGGACCTAATTCCTACTTCTAGTAGGATTACGCTCCCTAACGAACGAACCAAATCCTACTTCTAGTAGGATTAGGTTCGTTTACCCTCGTTTAACCAAATCCTACTTCTAGTAGGATTAGGTTCGTTTACCCTCGTTTAACCAAATCCTGCTCCTAGTAGGATTAGGCTCGTTTACCCTCGTTTAACCAAATCCTACTTCTAGTAGGATTAGGTTCGTTTACCTTCGTTTAACCAAATCCTGCTCCTAGTAGGATTAGGCTCGTTTACCCTCGTTTAACCGAATCCTACTACTAGTAGGATTAGGTTCGTTTACCCTCGTTTAACCAAATCCTACTTCTAGTAGGATTAGGTTTGTTTACCCTCGTTTAACCAAATCCTACTTCTAGTAGGATTAGGTTCGTTTACCTTCGTTTAACCAAATCCTACTTATAGTAGGATTAGGTTCGTTTACCCTCGTTTAACAAAATCCTACTTCTAGTAGGATTAGGTTCGTTTACCCTCGTTTAACCAAATCCTACTTCTAGTAGGATTAGGTTCGTTTCCATTCGTTTAACCAAATCCTGCTCCTAGTAGGATTAGGCTCGTTTACGGCTACGTATATTTCGTTTATTGCAGTGGAACATTTCGCGCTACATAAGCTGGTTTGCCGAATGCCGATCTGGAGCTCGCCCGTCGCTGTAGGTTTTCATCAATAAAGTCGTTGACACGTTGCTGGTTTTGCTACAGATGGCTGGCTTTTAAGGCAGGACTAGATTTGTGACGTGCAATGTAATGAAACGCGAATGTTACGTGCAACACGAACAATAGACACGGATATGTGTATATGAGTACTTTTTTTATGACATTTTCACACACGGTCGCCTGTCCCTAAACTAAGCAAAGCTTGTACTATGGCTGCCAGAGACTGATATACATGCATATATATTTTTAAACACATACTTAAATAGATTTTAACATCCAGACATAGAGCAAACACAAATGTTCAACACATAAATGTTTGCCCTAGGTGGGAATCGAACCCACGCTCCCAAGCTCAGAAGGCAGGTATACTACCAACTGAGCCACCGAGGCAGTCTAGACTTACATGTCTAGAGAAAGTTCCGTACTGTTTATGAACGAAAAGTGACAGGCCAACTTTTTTACACTAGTGTGCGTGACAGGTACGTCTTTTACTAGGGTTGCGACGAACATTTTGTTCATTTAGAACCTAACAATTGGCTGTTATTTTTTTGGCCCGTGCAATGTTTTTTCAGTCCATCTGGAAATATCATTTTTCAAAGAGTCTCGCCTGTGCCAGCGCTTACGCTATTCCATCGGCTGTCGGTTTTTAAGCCCCAACACAAAAACAACGGGGTGTTATAAATTCGACGTGTCTGTCTGTGTCTATCTTTGGCATCGTAGCTCCCGACCGGATAAACCGATTTTGATCTTGTTTATTTTTGTTTGAAAGATGAATTAGTCGGGAGCTATGTTTGATTAAAATCGGTGTCGGGGATCTCGGTCACACGCTCAGAGAGTCAACACGTCCTGAGGATGCCTCGTGGAGAGGCGAAACACGCGTCAAAGAAGTACTCGAAAAATTTTATTTCATAAATTAATATTCTTTGACGTACTTAATGCGACGTTAGAGCGGAAATACACTAGAAATTGGTTCAAGAAACAGTTTTGAAGATGAACTTCCACAAAGTTATTCAATCAACTTTATATTTTTAACGAGTGCATACTACCATCAGGGTAAGTAAATGTTCTGATTTCGGATCTTTCCCAGGCCCTCTGAACCAACCCCTACACGACCCTATATTCACTTTTCCCCCACCACCCCTGCGTATACCCTTTAGGTTTCTCTATGTCAGTCAGTCAGTCAGTCAGTGAGTCAGTGGTAGTTTAACTTTGTATAGTATAATAAAATAATGAATACTTGTTAGTTCGAGCACAAATGCTCGCAGTGCACGTTCACACGATCGCGTTACATTACAGGTTACACAAGCCTGGGTTTTCGTTTAGGCTGCGGGTACACCGGAGAAGTACGAAGAAGACAACATGGGGTTCTTCAAAAGGGCTGTCAGTAGAGTCCTTAAAGGTCGGCAACGTATCTGTGATGCTCCTGGTGTTACAAGTATCCATAGGCGACGGTGATCGCTTACCATCAGGCGGGCCGTTAGATTGTTTGCCTACTATGGCATTAAAAAAAAGAAAAAAAAAGAACGATAAAAACTCTAAGTTACCTAGTAGTTTAGGATTAGGACCACTACCTTTGTAAATCGGACTTGCATTAAATTAAAAAAAAAAACAAGTAAAATTATTATAAGAAAAAAAAACCCGACTGAAAAATGTTGTATCCTATGTCACAACTATCAAGACGATTCAAATGACATCTCACATGTCGATATCCATGGAGCTGCTTAGGCTGCAGGCCGTGCTAAAGAAACCTCATACATACATACCCACATACATACATTCACTCGAAAAACATAACCCTCTGGCGCAGTCGGCTAAAACCTAAAAAAAATTAGAAGCCGCTTCCATATTTTTTTAGCTTTTGGCAGAAAAAAGGGACCTTCATGTAAAAACCTATGTATCCAAATATCTTATCTCTGGCTATGGATCTTTTTGCAGCGTTCGACGCACGTTTCCTGATAAATGCAATTCCGTAGCACTTAGGCCCTATTTCTTTTAATACAAAGGTATTATTACCATAGAGGGTTATCATCAAAATTTCATGTCCCAACTCGTAAGGTCCTAGTGCCACAGTATAAATAAACACAGAAGGACTACTTATCCGATCTCTGTGACTTTCCTAAGCTCCGCTCCGATGTTACCCGCGGTAAAAGTCTGTCTATCTTCTTAATATATATAAATTACGTGTCACGTTGTTTGTCCGCTATAGACTCCTAAACTACTTAACCGATTTCAATCAAATTTGCACACCGTGTGCAGTTCGATCTAACTTAACAGATAGGATATATTAATAATAAACGCGATATATTTATATAAATAATAAACGAGAACGAAGTCGCGGGGTGACAGCTAGTGTATGATAAGTATACCTTTAATATCCTACTCCTACTAATATTATAAACGCGAAAGTTTGTAAGAATGGATGGATGGATGTTTGTTAATCTTTCACGCCAGAACGGCTGAACAAATCTGGATGAAATTTGGCACAGAGATAGATTATAGTCTAGAATAGCACATAGGATACTTTTTAACCGCGGGTGAAATGTATATATGTACCTTTGATAAATGATGTATCCAGATGGACTAAAAAAAACCTTGCTCGGACCAAAAAAAATAACAGCCAACGCTAAGATTTTAAATTAACAAAATTTTTGACGCAACCCTAATAAAAGACGTACCTACCTGTCAAACATCCTCATAAAAAAAAGGCCTGTTACTTTTCGTTCATAAACAGTACGGAACTCACTAGATAAATAGAGTACTAGCTGCGCCTCGCGGTTTCACCCGCGGTTAAAAAGTATCCTATGTGCTATTATAGACTATAATCTATCTCTGTGCCAGATTTCATCCAGATCTGTTCAACCGTTCTGGCGTGAAAGAGTAACAAACACCCATTCATCCATCCATCCATTCTTACAAACTTTCGCGTTTATCCACGAGCAAATACATTTATGTATTTTTGTATGTTTGTAACGAATAAACTCAAAAAGCTACTGGTCTGATTTTAAAAATATTTTCATAGCAAGCTACATTATTCCCTAGTGACATAGGCGAATACAAAACGCAGGCAAAACAGTTTGTGTTAGATAAGTATGTATAAGCTATCTTCGTTTCAAATTTTATCCTAATCGGCCCATCTGTTTGAGCTTGACGATGTAACAAACACGTAGGTATTGCAAAAGTGAGATGTTCGTTCAAAAGTGAGTAGTTAAGCTACTCAATCTATCAACATGAAATTTTGCATACACGTTGCATAGAGGTACAGAAAGGGACATAGGGTACCTTTGGTCCGGAAACAATAACAGTTCCTGTGGGACAGTAGCTATGAATCTAGCTAATTTAATATGGAGGAGTTTTGGCCGACGGGTGTCTTATTTCGTCGATTCCGTCGGCTACGTCACGTCGCGCCAACACTGCAAAACACGTCGTCTAGTGTACGTGTCATTTAAGTTTTTTATTTTATTTGGATATGTATGTTAGTCCGTAAGGTGTATTTGCTATGAGCCTCTGTAACTTGCATTGTATGCAAAGTTATATTGCCTGAAATGAATGAATTATTATTATTATATTACTAGCTGCGCTCCGCGGTTTCACACGCGGTTAAAAAGTATCCTATCTGTCAAGTTGGATCGAACTGCACATGGTGTGCGAATTTTATTATAATCGGTTAAGTGGTTTAGGATTTCATTGAGGACAAACATTGTGACACGAGATTTATATATATTAAGATTAAGATATTACTAATATTACTTTCTGCACACCGTAGTTTCACCTTTTTTTTTGTTAATAAAATCCTAAAATTGACAGTTCTTGTAAAGAGAGAGTTTTATCAGATTATTAAGTTGTTTTTCTGTAGTGAGTCCACTGTGGCGCCTCGTCCAGCGGGCCATTCTGCCGACGCACCTTCATTTTTACGAGGGTGTAAATGTGAACCTATCACGGACCTGCCCCGGCCCGTACACTGAGTACAACTCTGTGAAATTACCAGTAATCTACTCATATTGAATCACAGATAGTTTTATAGGTTCGATATCGTTTTTAAAAGACCACGAGGGACAGTTGAGTTTTTTTTTAGACTATAACTTGTTTGCTTCGTGGTGTACGCGGGTACTGCTGTGCACCTTGGGGAGAAGGTGAATAATGTACTTAAATAGACCGCAAAAAAAATATCTTCCTAGCATTACTTTTTAGGGTTTCCGTAGCTCAAAAGGAAAAAACGGAAACCTTATAGGATCACTTTGTTGTCTGTCTGTCAAGACATTTTCTCAGGAACGCGTGAAGATATCAAGCTAAAATTGATATCAAATACTCAGGTCTACTGGCCCTTAGAGCTGTGAAAAAATCAAACTTCTAAGCCAACGCAATCAAAAGATACAGCCGTTTAAGCTGCAAATTTCGACACTTGTAACGGAATCAAAACCTACAGGGTACTTCCGTGAACTCAAAATCTTGAAATTTGGTACGAAGCAACGTCTTATAGCACAGATAAAGGAAAAATTGAGAAAAGCATACATTTTTAGTTACTTCATATTTATAATGAAAATATTTTTAATAATTTTAAACTTACTCTCTCTTTCCTTATGAATACCTATAGGTTTGTACGGAACCCTCAGTGCACTAGTCCGACTCGCACATGGCCGTTTTTATGTAGCAGCCACAGATACATAGATCGCAGCTGCCATTTTTGCCTATTTTTCGATTGTTTCCACAGTAGACATTATTTACAATGATGAGCAGGTCAATGAGACCCTTTCGGCTTATTAACATCGTTCCGTGTAGCCCTGTAAAAGCTTGTAAAACAGGTACCTAGTAGGTAATTCGTGCCCGCTTTTTCAAAGGAAATAAGGCCTGATTAAAACACGTACCCGTCGGGTTTCATCTCGTTCATATTTTCGTACAGGGATGTAATGAGAGCAGGAATTTGGGGGGCGCGTGCGCCTAACTTAAAAACGATAAAAAAATCTATTTCAACAATTTTCAGACAATTTTCAATGCCTAAAAAAGATTTTAGGAATAAATCCAAGAACTAAGCAGAAGTCCGCTAGAGTGTGGAATACTCTGCCAGAGTGTGTGTTCCCTGACACATAAAATCTGGGTGTCTTCAAGCCTCGAGTGAATCGGTTTCTTCTAGACAAGCGTGCTCCATCGTAGGCCGCATCACTGCTTATCATCAGACTTGTTGGCGGCCAAACGCAAGCCTATTAAGTTATAAAAAAAAACTACACTACAGTGTTGTTTTTTTAACCCAGCTTTTGTTTTAAGTTAGTATCTACTCTATCTACGTTAGGAGCCAGCGGGACAGTCAGTTAATCTTGTGTTTAGTTGAAATTTATACAAAAACATAATAAACAAACCATGTACGTCAACGTGTCCACAATCTACATTCTTAATATATTCCTTTGTTAATGTTATTTTATTTATTATTTTCAATCAAATCAAAACTAAATGCCTGAACTACTTATTTCGGTATAGTCTAAGAGTCGGCATCTAAGAGCTTATTTAAAAACTAGAAAATTCTCAATCACACTAATATTTTAAATGCAGGTGTGGCTTGATGGATATTTGTTACTCAATCACGCCTGAACGGATCTGGATACAATTTGGCACAGAGATAGATAATAGTCTGGAATAGCATACAAGTTTTAACCGTGTGTAACACCGCAGAGCGCTGCTAGAATGAGCTAAATTAAGTGAAAAGTTTCCCCCCAGCCTTCCTGAGTACGTCCACGTTACCGTATTTTGTACACATCGGATATAAAGGCAGGTCAAAAGTTAATCAATGTTTTATCCCTGGATGAGGAGTTTGTGCGTCGAAACCGCGTGGGGAGCGAGCCATGAGCGGCGGCGATTAATTCGGTTCTGGAAAAAGTGAGACGCGGTGTCTTGAGTCTACGCCTTATGGTATTGTTTTCTTTATTTCGGCTCGCGCAGCGCCGGCGAATAACACATGGTTGTTACTCGAAGTTTGTTGTAATATATAAATAGCCTGTGTGTTATTAAGTTAATAAGAACTACGGCTATTAATTTTACGAAATAATTTCATTTCTTATTTTAACATCGTAATTGTATAAAATCGGATAAAAACATGTTGTATGCTACTGCAGCAGTGAAGAGGCAGTGCAGCAGGATACGACGAGTGTACGGCCGCACTGGTGTTACGTCGGAGATAAACACACACGTATGTGTTTTGCCGCACGGTTGTATTGAATTTGGGCTGAACGCGCCTCGCGTGTTTAGCCGTATTGGCGTTGCGCTTAACAAAACACATCGTATGTGTTTTCGCCTTAATCGGAGACCTCGCTTATCTCCGCAACCCCTTGTCCGATTCATATCCGAACTTAAAAATCATACCTACTACTATTTCGACAAAGTTTTGTTCTTAGCTATGTTTGATGAAAATCAGAGTCGGGGATTTTTTTATTCAAAGTCAAAGTCAAAATGTTTTTATTCAATTTAGGTATCAAAGATGCACTTATGAACGTCAAAGTTATTTAAATAGACTCGACCGCCTTGTTCGGACAAAAAGCCTCTACTCAGAAGAACAGGCAAGAAACTGAGGGGCATTATTTTTTCAAATAATAAATAAATTACAGTCTCACAAATTTTGGCTTACAACTAGGTAATATCTATAAATACTAGTGGCTACTTGGCGGAAGTGGAAGGCTCCAGACATCTTTATCTTCTAAATAATTCTTAACCTTATAATATCCTCTTTTCATTAATGTAGTTTTTACATTAATGAAAAGAGGATTAGATATTCATATACATAATGAAAATACATATACATTAATGAAAAGAGGATTAGATATTCTTAGTTGATACTTGTCTCTAGACTTACACCCCGCGCCATGGCAAGCGATGCGTCGCACAATCTCAATATAGCGACAATGCGATGCGATGTCGCTACGTAGCCCGGCCTGTACAATACACCGAGTTTTTTGTTTTCGACATTACACGTGTTTTTTACTGGATTAATCTAGAGGTTAAACAAGTTTTGATGATTTTAACAATGGAAATGTACAGTATTTTTTCTACATTTTTTCTAGATATTTCCTATCACATATTTACTTAGTATTCTTTACTAAGAAAATAATTAATTTTGTAATTTTTATTTAAGAGTTTAGTAGTGGTATGTTGGTATTTTTATAATTATGTGTGTGTTTTTTGTGTATTATTTGTACAGTATAGGGCTAGGTATAAGTAGTTTTTATAGTCTCGGAATAAAAATACTGACATATACATACAGATAGACAGACGCATGAACATGGTGTAACTATAATAATAATAAATAATAATAAATTCTTTTATTGACACAAATTTAGGGACTTACAAAAACAATATCATTTATAGGAGGTACATAAAATTAACATTACAAGTAAATTGCTTATGGCTAGTAAGAACTGGCTGGCACTCGCACTAGTATTAAAACTGTGTTGCGAGCACCAGAGCCCTCCGAAGCGGGTTTGTAATTTATTTTAAGCAAACTATAGTTAATACTGAGTACTTATACAAAAAACGAGTAAATCCAATAAATTAATCAATGTCAGATCTCAAAATCTAAATCAAAAAGTTGGTTAACATCAACCGTATAGGATTCATGTCTGATTATGGTTTGTTATTGACTGTGTGAGTATTTCAAAAATAGTATGTATGTTGTGTCTGTGAGTAGGTAGGTAGGTATAATGCTACTATAAATTTTAGGTAATATATATATATTTTTTATAGGTATATAATTGTAATTTATACTAGTGGTTTGAGTAACTGTTCGGTAGCGTCATATGTTAACTACTTGTTTAAAGAAGCATTCTTTAATTTATCTACATAACATATCGTCACGACTTTCCCCCGAGGGGACTGGCAGAGGTGTATACAACACCCACACTTTTCCGGACGATATTTAGTCCCAAATGTGACAGGGGGCGAGCCTGTCGCCATACACCGGGCTCCAGTCATGTAGCAGATGACAATGATGTACAATAAGCACATATGTTCACATAATGAACAATTTGGTGCATGCCATAGGCTGGGTTCGAACTCGCTCCCTCTGGCTTGAGAGGCGGGCCTTCTCCAAATAGGCTATCATCGCTCTACCTATAATGGTATCCTAAAAAGTACAAAGTTTTATTTATTAGTTACATAAGTTCATGCAGTGGTGATCATCGCACGCCGAATCAACGTCTGTGACGTCACTAAGTCGGAAGCGCTGATTGGGCGTTCGCTAACACTATCGGATCGCTAGATCACAACGGGTTGAGCAAGCCTACATAAATCAAATCAAATGTTTAATTATTTCAATTGAGTATCGAAGATACGCTTCTGAACGTCAAAGTTATAAAAATGACTACCACCTTGTTTGAAAAAGGCACTATCCGAATAGGGCCCTATTCGGAGATTTGAGATTTTCATGTCACCTTTTTTCGTCCTTGTTGCTCTCGTTTGATACGTCATAGGTGTGAGAGTGACCAAGATAAAAATCTCATCTCATCTCACGCGTAAGAATAGCCCCACAGGCCCCCTATTCTTGACACTCGAGATATTTCTTGGTCTCTCTCACACGACTTTTGAAACAAGAGATATAATGACAAAAAATGTCTTGACTTGTAAGAATAGTCCTCCAGGCAAGAAACTGAGGAGGAAGTTAATGACACTATTTTTTTCAAATTGAAAAAGTATGAGCAATTTCTCTACAATATTTATTTAGCTATCTCCATTCTAAATTGTATTTCGCGAAACCCATTAATTCCCCTTTTTACTTGGAGATTAATGAAAAACAAACTCGAAGAAAGTTTTTAAATTTTAAATCTTGAGCGAAGTTAATTTATCAAAACAAGTTGTGCAAAATGATGATAAACTAAGCTAAATGCTGAAATGGGCTTAATCGTTTTAAAGTGTTCTCTTAGGGCTAAGACCTACTTGCAGAAAATATTGAGTTAAATTCTTAAACACCCAGCTAATCGACCAAGCGAGCATTCAAAGTCAAAATGTATTTATTCAGTTTAGGTATCAAAGATACACTTATGAACGTCAAAGTTATTTAAATAGACTCGACCGCCTTGTTCGGATAAAGAGAAGAACAGGCAAGAAACTGAGGGGCTATATTTTTTTAAAGAATAAATAAATTACAGTCTCACAAATTTTGGCTTACAACTAGTCAGTTCATATCTATACATGCTAGTGGCTACTTGGCGAAAGTGGAAGGCTTCAGACATGCCTTCTAAATAATTCTTAACCTTATAATACTCTCTTTCCATTAATGTAGTTTTTAGATGTGATTTGAATTTTCCCTCAGTGAGCCCTGTTATATTTTTCGGGATTTTATTGTAAAAACGAACGCAGTTGCCTAATAATTACTTACAAATGTCTTAAAATGATATAAAAATTACATTAGCGTTTATGCTCTAACATACTCCAGCTACGGCAAAAGTGCTTACGCATGTCCGGCGTCTAACTGTCGGTCTGTCCGGCTGTCTTCCTCTACTGGTCGAATTTCTCATCCGATTCTCTTGACACTTTGTTTTGATTTAAAAAAGATGATTTTCGACATTTTGAAAAATAAACGAAAATCTGTATTCTGTGTCTGTAATTGTCGAACGTATACTCACAACTATTTTATTTTATATCTTAAAAAAAAAAACAATGTCCTACAATTTTTACGCTGTACAAAATAGTTAGGGTATTAAAGGTTAGGTTTCAAATGTTATTCATTTTAACATTAGAATAAGTGATAGTAGAGGTATAGTGACATTATGTATGCGGATTATTAATAACAATATTAGGATGTACAATTTTATGACTTTCAAAATGATGGCTAATTTTATTATGCGAATAAATAGGGAACCCTTTAGTCTTTTACTAATACATATCGTCACGCCTTTCCCCGAGGGGGCTGGCAAAGATGTAATGCAACACCCACATTTTGCCGGACTATATTCAGTCCCAAATGTGGCAGGGGGCGAGCCTGTCGCCATACACCGGGCTCCAGTCATGTAGCAGATGATATACAATACGCACATATGTTCACACAATTAACAAATTGGTGCGTGCCGTCGGCTGGGTTCGAACCCGCTCCCTCTGGCTTGAGAGGCGGACCTTCTCCCAACTAGGCTGCCATCGCTAGTTTTACTAATAGAGTAATAGAAACACAAGAAATAGACAGCATGCATTTTAGTGGTCTGTCCTGGTCCTGTTCTCAGAATTTGTAGGCCGCCTGAAGGCAGTCTTATCTTATTATAATAACTGTTAAAACAATAATGCTTTTAAAAATATCAAAAAAACGTATTCAGTAGGTAAGTAGTTATTAGTTACGATTGTGTAACTATTTTAAGACCAATGGATAATACATAAAAAAATTGTTAAAAGATAAAATAACTGTTTTTTTTTTTCAACGAAATTCCAGCGAAATGACAATTTCACCAAATGCTAATAAGGTTTTAGACTTTTGGACGGCCTGCTCAGATCAACCTAGAGGAAAAGATGGAACACTGCGTTATATCTCGCTGAAGCCACTTCTTTTTAAACGTGTGCGTGTGGTAATGTTGCCATAAAAAACATTTACAATTGCACGAAAACTAATATTAATTCCCAAACTCTACGTTAGCCATTTCCGTTCCAATAAACAACCTTAGTAGATTTAATATTCTAAATCTGCACATATTTGTAAGAGTTTTGGCTTTTTCAAAATTGACTTGTAATAAAACTGCACAGTTTTTAAAAAGAACCTCAAAATGTAGTCCTGGCCACACTTTTATAATGCACTATGTATATTTATGTACACGAAATTATACTATAAACCAATGCTCATAATGTCGAGGTAAGAATGACCAAGCGAGTAGCGTAGTTTTTAGCTTCAATGTGTGCGTGTTGTGTACTTTTACGACAGTAGCGTAGTTTTTGGATGGTTTTTGGCTTCACCTAAATCATACGCCGTGCGCCATCTTACTCTCTAGGTTGATCTGAGACGGCCTGAAAATATGTCTGCATATGAACCAGACACACGGCGCTTAGTATTAGACACACGGCCTTTCTTCTCTGTTATATAAAAAACCATTATTAAGCAAGACAGAGGTTCTTCGTCCTTCATCCGTCACCCGAGGCCGTTCCAAAGGCTTGAGTCGTGACTCGTGACCGTCAAAATTGTATCTCGTAAAATAAAACCTCGCGAAATGCCCCGCACATGTCGAATGCGGTCAGGGGTGTGCGTTTCCACTGTCTACCTTTTTTTTGGTGCTGGTGGGGAAATCTTCCAAAAAAGATGGCCAGATGTATTGGGGTGCATCCGGGTTATCCCAAAGGATGGCTATCGAGGGGGTTTTACCTCTTGCTATGCACAGATGCATAGCAAGAGGGCACCGGGAACTCCATAAGACCGCACCGGTACTTCCCTGGCACGTTGCCTGTAACAGCACCTTTCCCTCTCACCTCACCTTTCGATTGATCTCTTTTCTCCCCCACAACGATGAAGGCCACGCCACACCGTTGTCTTCCCCGGGCTCTCTCGTTTGGTTTCCACTGTCTACATACTTTCCTATACTAGACTAGGTTCTATTCAGCACGCTAAACCGCTGTAAACAGAACGCTGTGCCTACCTATGTACATAGAATATTATAAAATGCACACCCGACTTACAGCCTTGCCCAAAAGTATTAGGCACCCCTATTTAACAATAACTTTAACTTTAACTTTATTTAGCAATATTAAAAGTTAATTTTAAACAATAGATACAGTATTAAAAGGTACAAACACCTGGTCCACAAAACGTGAGATTTTAGTTTTTTGAAAAATTGTGTGTGCTCCTTGTTAGTCTTCTTTTGACTTTCATAGTGTGAAGAAGCAGCTGTGTGTGATTTTATTGTAAAGTAGAGACAGTTTATGTTACGAAATGCCGAAACAACGCGAGCTTTTCATCGAAAAACGAATACAGATCCAGATTTTACACGAAGAAGGCAAGACTCAAGTAGAGATTGCCAAATTATTAAAATGTTCACGGTGCGCAATGCAATCTGCAATTAAAAGGTTCGCTGAAACTGGCTCTCACGCTAACAAAATGAGAACGGACCGAAAACGCGTGACTACTGACCGCCAGAACAGAAAACTTGTTCGTGACTCTATCAAAAATCGCAAAAAAAAAAAAAACCTCTTTTGAGCTCGCTGCAGCTTTATCGGAGGATTTTGGAAAGCCAATTAGTTCTCAAACGGTGACAAGAAGGCTCGCTGAAGCTGGCCTAAAAGGTTGCAAAGCCAGGAAGAAGCCGCTGATCTCAGAAAAGAACAAAAATAATTGCTTGGAATGGGCTCTACGACACCAACATTTGACTGAAGAAGATAGGTCCAAAGCAAGGTGGTGTGGTCCGACGAATATAACTTTGAGGTAAGTTAAAATTTATATCATTACGCTTTATCACATCAATAATTTTACCGCATTTAACTTTTTTTCATAATAATATCAAATTAAAATTGACTTTTTTTTTGACACCTTCAAGTGCTTGGAACGCCGGTTGTGACGTTTGTGAGGCGGCGTGTCGGTGAAGAATACCATCCCGATTGTATGGTGCCTACTGTTAAGCACGGAGGCGGCAGCATTATGATTGGGGGATGCATGGCTTCCGATGGAGTCGGCGAAATGTTCGTTTGCGAAGGTCGTATGAACAGTCGAAAGTACAAGTGCAAACAAGTGCTTGAAACTGCTCTGATGCCATCGTTAACACGTATTTTTGGCGATACGAACTAGGACAACGACGTGAAGTTCCAGCAGGATAATGCTTCATGCCATAAATCCGCTACTACGATGTGGTGGTTTGAAGATAACAACATTCCCCTGCTGGGTTGGCCGGCACAGTCACCAGATCTGAACCCAATCGAGCACCTTTGGGGTATTCTGAAGCGCAAGATACGGGAGCATAGCGTCACATCAAAAACAGCGCTTAAAAACGCTATAAGAGACGAGTGGAATGCATTAACTGAAGCTGAATGCACGAAGCTGGTACGCAGCATGCCTCAAAGAATTGCGACAGTGATAAAAGCCAAGGGTGTTTGTTCACCAAATATTGATTTTATTTTTAATGTTTTTTTTTTTTATTTAAAAATTACACTCCGGGGACCGTGACTTTTGTTAACATAAATCATTAATTATTATTTAAGGGGAATACAGGTAGAGGCGGGTTAGTAATTAAGTCTTAATCTATGGCTAGGTTAAAGGTTTTCAGATTTACTTATTGCATTGTGAGTACACCACTCACACTGCAGTGCACTGCACGATTGCACGAGCAGACCAGCGACCCGCAAGCAGCACCCGATCACGAGTATGACGCATGTGCCAGCCATCGCTCTCCTCAACCATATTTGAGGGAAGAGAACGACCCGACACGCGACGCCTCCGCAAGAAGGTGCCTTCGATATATCACTGAGAAAACTGGTAATCAAAAATAACGTGAATTCAGTTTAAAGTATGGTGAATTCACTTAAAGTAGGGAGCATAGTGAAATCACATAAAAATACTGTGATAATACGGATTCTGATGATAACGGCATTTAAAATGACGTGTCACTGGCTTTATTGAGACGAGAATACATTATATGGTTATGTTTCATTTCTCATCATCATATCTCCTAATCTATGCTGTCTTATTTTATTTCCTACTATTTTTAGATGACTTTCTCTTAACTCTATTGACAGCCTACTATTATTCCTACTACATATAGATGACTTCCTCATATCTCCTATGATGTCCTATTATTATTTTTCCTACTATTTATAGATGACTATACCTCATAACTCTTGTGATGTCCTATGTATTTCGGGTTAGGTCCTATTATTTTTCCAACTATTTATAGATGACTACCTCATATCTCTTGTAATGTCCTACGTATTTCGGGTTAGGTCCTATAATTTTTCCTACTACCTCTGGTTATTTCCTATTACTTTACGTGCTATTTATCATAACATCCTGTTAACTCGGGCAGGGATTTGGTAAATAAGGTAAAAAAATGACCACATAATGGAGCGTAGATCTGAAGTTACTATAGGTTTAGTTTGGCAACTTTCAATCTACGCTTTATTATAATATGGTTATTGTTTATCCTTAGATACCCAGTACCTGCTCGAGGTAAGAGTATGTAATGATAAATGAAACTTTTTCTACTATTTACTTCCGTGCTCGTTTTATTTTTAAGGATTTATGAATCTTTCTATTATAAATAATAATTTAAAACCATATTTGTCTTAAGTTCAATCTTTAAAATGTAAAGAACCATACTGTTACCTTAAAAAAATGGAGAGCGCATGAAAAATAGGAAAAGTAAAAGTAACGGAGGCATGGCGATTATCTATGAATAAAAACAAACAAAACAGGAAATAACCAGATTAGTGCATTTAAAATGAGAACAAAAATATGGATGTAAGTAAAAAACAGAAATGTGGATCAATTGTTTTTCTATTTCAAATTCAAATTCAAAATTAATTTATTTCAGGCATGACACCCATAACAGCACACATTGTAAATTACATTCGATTTAATATAAGTATAGGTAATGCGTAAAATTAAAAACTGAACTTATTTATAATAATTGAATAATTATGAATAACAATAAAACAATCAATAATTGCACAGAAGCTGAGCATTGCCATTCAACGTGGCAATGCCGCCAGCATTCTGGGGACCTTTCCTTCCACTAATGGTCTTTTAGTTTAAATTTTTGTGATTTATTTAGTTATTTTAATTTCTAGTTTTTAGTTAATAGTTAGTTTAAGTTTTCTTTAATTTTCTGTTATTATTTTAAGTTGTGTACAAATAAAACTCCCATCAATAATTATATAAACATGTCAATTACAATAAAAAATTAAAAATGTCAAATAAAATAGTAAGTACATTAAAAATTCAAAATGAAGTCAAGGAAGAAATCAATAATTATACTATACTCTTATTAATTACTAGTACTTTCTCTCCGGCATCGGTACCGGTAAATGTCTCTCGCCACAGTGCCGGAGATAAGCACAGTCTAATCTGTTCGCGATCATGTTTAGGATCATATTTCAAAGTATAAATCAAGCTTAAACATTATTAAATATACACAAACAGTCACAAAGTGGGCGGAGTACGAGCCCAATTCCAAAGAAAAACCGCAAATCGATGTACAGTTTAGCCATTTGGCACACGCATCAAAACGTTGAATGTAATGAGCCAAATTCAATTTTTTTAATAAATAGCAAGTAGCTTCATCCATAGCACTCGCATTGCACTGAACTGCACTTTGAACCTGTCCTTGTATTTCTTTGATTTGAACCTGTCCTGTAACACAAAATAACTAACAGAGCTGCGAGATGTATTCCTTTGTATTTGCAGTTAACCGTACATCACTGTAGCGAGAGCGAGTGAGACTGGGATGGGAACAACATGTCCACTGACTGATTCAACGATGAGCAAATAATTTTGTGTGCTGTCATCATATTTTTGTAGGAAGAATACAAAATTATATGCTCCTCATAAATGAGGTTCTGTAATCGTATTATAATAGAATTCACTTAAAATTGTATGACTTAACTTTAAACTTAGATTCTTACTCTAAAAATAAGAAGATATTGGAATTGTATTTTGTACGTTTCACATAAAATAGTAGGACTGTAATTTATATAAATGTTCCGTACCCTAAAAATTAATAAAACTAGCATATACTTTTAACACACTAAATTAAGGGGAATTCATCATATTTTCAGAGATACTTCTTCATTTTAAACTATGAAATCTTGAAAAAACGGTGACACTCAAAGTCAAAGTCAAAATGTTTTTATTCAATTTAGGTATCAAAGATACACTTATGAACGTCAAAGTTATTTAAATAGACTCGACCGCCTTGTTCGGATAAAAAGCCTCTACTCAGAAGAACAGGCAAGAAACTGAGGGGCATTATTTTTTCAAATAATAAATAAATTAGTCTCACAAATTTTGGCTTACAACTAGGTAATATCTATAAATATTAGTGGCTACTTGGCGGAAGTGGAAGGCTCCAGACATCTTTATCTTCTAAATAATTCTTAACCTTATAATATCCTCTTTTCATTAATGTAGTTTTTACATGTGATTTGAATTTTCCCTCGGTGAGCCCTGTTATATTTTTCGGGATTTTATTGTAAAAACTAACGCAGTTGCCTAAAAATGACTTTCTTGACTTAGTCAGTCTAAATCTCTGTACAGCTATCCTATCCTTATTTCTAGTGTTATAATTGTGATAGTCACTGTTCAATTTAAATTTATGTAGATTTTTGCGAACGTGCATAATATTTTCAAAGATATATAAAGAAGGTAAAGTTAAAATATTTATTTCTTTAAATAAATCTCTCAATGATTCACGGGGACCCATTCCGTAGATAGCGCGGACCGCTCGCTTTTGCAAAATAAAAATGGCCTCCACTTCAGCAGCTGATCCCCACAGCAAAATGCCATATGACATTATGCTGTGGAAGTAAGCAAAGTAAACCATCCGAGCTGTAGCTATATCCGTCAGTTGCCTAATCTTGCGAACCGCATAAGCAGCAGAACTAAGTCTCCCAGACAGAGCACTAATATGTGGACCCCATTGCAGTTTGGAATCAATGCTTATACCCAGGAACACCGTCGCCTTGTCTATGTTAAGTTTATCGCCCTCAAGCATTACGTTTGGTTCTATATATCTAACATTAGGCATGGAAAACTTTAAACACTTAGTTTTTTTTGCATTTAGTAACAAATTGTTCGCAGCGAACCATCTCGAAATAATAGTCAGTACGTTGTTCACATGCACAAGTTCACTATCTTTCCTATCTGTTCTAAAAATAAGAGATGTATCATCAGCAAATAGAACTATGTCTGTAAGGTCCTTAACCATATACGGCAAATCATTTATATACGCCAAAAATAAGAACGGGCCTAAGATAGAACCTTGTGGTACTCCCATTGTAACTAAAGATCCGGAAGATGTGACGCCATTAATTCCCACTTTTTGTTGTCTATCAGTTAAATATGACTCGACAAGATCTAGAGCGATTCCACGAATTCCGTAGTGGTGTAATTTACGGATCAAGGTGCGGTGTTCTACACAATCAAACGCTTTGGAAAGATCACAAAAGACACCGATGGCATCCTGTGAACTCTCCCAAGCTTCCATCACATGCGTAACTAATCGAACTCCCGCATCTGTTGTTGATCTACTTTTCGTGAAACCGAACTGATTTTCGTTTAATATACTGTGTATGTTAAAGTGACACAACAGTTGATTAAGTATAATCTTTTCAAATATTTTACTCAAAGCCGGAAGCACAGAGATGGGTCTGTAATTCGAGGGATCTGACTTACTACCCGATTTGAAGATAGGGGTAATTTTGCTGTTTTTCATTAAATCGGGAAATGTGCCTCTGTCAATACACATGTTAAATATGACCACTGTCACTGTGTTTTGTGATTATAGTCTTATCTAAGAGTATCATATACATTTGTAGGACTGTGGATAATTTTCTATTACAGAGTGTTGTTTTTGAAGAAGACTACCATTATATTATGTGACCAATTTTTAAGATGATCAGCATTATGATATTTCATTATTTACATACATAGATAACTCGATTCCATCATACACATTTCAATGATAGCGTATTAATAAAATATTATTCCCTTGTTCTATGTTACCGCACGTATTTTAGACTTACGTACCGATATTTTATGATTACGCCAAAATGTCATTTTTCTCACTATAGTGAGCATGAATGCTCGAGATGGACCCACAATTTCTATAAAACGCGAAATTATTAAAAAATTTATTAACATAACATCGTGGCCTCCTCCCGACTCAGAGCCTCCATCACCACCGCGTTCCGATCTCTGATGGCCATCTGCAGGGACTGGAGGTTATATTCCTTGATGGTCTTCGGTGACGCAGCCGATGCTCGCCGTAAAAACCGGCTCATGGCATCGTCTTCGATGTCATCGGCGTAGTAGAGAAAGAACAGTTTCTTTCCACGCCTTAAACATGTTAATACCGGTAAATTGTTGGGTGCCTAATACTTTTGAGTAAGGTAATTTAAATTAGGTCTACTGGTGAGAAGCAGTAGACCTAACGAACACGTTTTCACCTGGGGGGCTATTCCTGCTCGTGAGATGAGATGAGATTTTATCTTGGTCACTCTCACACCTATGACAATTTAAACTAGAGCAACAAGGACGCAAAATGGTGAGATGAAAATCTCAAATCTCCGAATAGGGTCCCTGCTGTACTACAAAAACCTGTATTTTTTCGGGACGTAAAGTATCCTATGTCCGTTTCTCTACCCCTGACAACGTCTAGGCAAAATTTGATGATGATCGGTTGAATGGTTAGGTCGTGAAAGCGTCACAAACAACAAACTCACTTTCGAATTTATCTACCGAGCGAGCGTTAGAAAGAGAAGCGTCTCTGCTTCAGCTACGACAAAAATGCTATCGTATGTCCGAATTCTGTCTGGATCTCTTTTCAGATCTTTGTCTTCCTCTTCAGGTCGCATTTCTTAAGTTGTTGGGTTTTTTCCAAAAAGTGGAGTTTTTTTTTGGAAAAAAGAAACATGTATCCACCACTTTGAAAAAATCCAAAAATGTGTCAAAAAAAACTATTTACCGGACAAACGCCGTCGGCCGCGAGGTTTTTCTGGTGGGAGGCTTCGGCCGTGGCTAGTTACCACCCACCGAACCGAGCCATATATGCCGTGAAATGACCTAGTCGTGTTTCGGGATGTACCTAGTCCGGTGTAACCGTTCCGAAGACGGGTCTGAGCAGTAGCGCACTTCTAGCGCCTCACTCAACTGCCGTCTTTGTACCTACTTCTTCACTCTAGTAAACTTTAAGGCTAGAGTGAATAAGTACCTTATAGGTCGTCGTGGTCCATCTTAGACCACAACGTCGCTTAACATCAGTCGAGTTGGTGGTCAAACGCCGACCTATTCTACATAAAAAAAGGTAACTAGCGCTTAGGGCCACTACTGACATTGAATTTTAAAAAACCGGCGCCCCCATGATATAATAATATACTCCGCCAGGTATAGCATACAGAAACACGTAGTGACATCAATCGATGCTTAAGCAAGACCGAAATAAGTCATTTACAACAAGTTCGAAAGAGACGGATGACGATGACGTCATTATGTGTATGCTGAATGCTAGACCTTGATTTTTTAGGATCATGTGCGCCCCATCCATATAACCGGCCAGTAACTTTTTTCAATACCTTATTTATTTTCGTTCAATCTCTTTGGATGTTGTTAATATTTAGGTTCCTAATTCAAATGCATTACTGTCCATCAGTTTCAGAAAATATCTACTTACTTATTATGCTTTTAAGCGTACCTGTCACCGTTTGTTGAATAGATGAGAAGAAAAAGACTTTGTACAACGGACATGCACTTAACTTTTAACCTTCAAAGGGCGGCTATGAACGTAGAGACAGTTTAATGCTAGTTTACCAACTTTTACCTATTCTGTGGCTTTACTTCGAGGTCTTCACGCAGCGGACTAAGGACGTTCAGTGCAAACATTATACTTTTTTAACCCCCCCGCCCAAACGAGGGGTTTAAACTATAAGTTTATGTGTATCTGCATGTGGTATCATAACGCCCGCAGGGATAAACCGGTTTTAGTTCGGTTTGTGTTGTCTAGAAGGTCATTTTAATAAGTGTTGTCGTTATTTTTTAATTTATAGATTCTTAATTTTTTTTTTTTTAAGGGTGCATTTGAGTCTGCCCCCCCCCCCCCCCCCCCTCGCGGCCCCTGCTAAAGGTTCCTACTTTTAGTCTACTAAGACTCCGCTGTCCGTCCATCTGTCTGTCTCTTCGTCTGTCACCAGGCTGTATCTCATAAACCGTCATAGTTAGACAGTTGAAATTTTGACAGATGATGATGTATTTCTTTTGCCGCTATAACAACAGAATAATTAAAATAAAGAATGCTCAAAGAAACAAAATAAAATAAATATTCAAGGAGGCTCCCATTTAACGAACGATTTTTTTGTCTTTTTTTTAATAACTAGCAGCGTCCCTTACAAACTTTCGTCTTTACAATTTCAGTGTAATGGTACAGAACTCTTCGTCCGCGCGTCCAACTCGCACTTGGCCGGTTTTTTACTATTCAAAGAGGTCATTAAGTTTGACTCGTTCCCTACCAACTACCTACCTATACCTTCGGCAGCAAAAGGTTTCAAAGTCTCCCAAACTGAGGCCCCGTTGATTGGCCAGCGACGGAGTAACGAACTTAAAAAAAGAGGAGCGTACTCTTTGATTGTTAGAGAAGTGCGAAAAAGAGAAATACGCAACAGAACTTTGAAATGAGTCGAAATTATACTACGAGTGTCTATCTATGACATCTGCCCGCGGCCTTGCTCGCGTTTCATAGCCTAGCTACGCTCTGCGGATTCACCCGCGGTCCCACAGTAACCGTTTTTTTTTCGGGATAAAAAAGTACCCTATGTCCTTTTCTGTACTCCAGACAACGTGTATGGATATTCAAGAGGATCAGTTGAGTAGTGTAGTAGAGTAGATACGTGAAAGCGTTACAAACAAACAAACTAACACACTTTCGAATCCTACTAATATTATAAACGCGAAAGTTTGTAAGAATGGATAGATGGATGGATGCTTGTTACTCTTTCACGCCAGAATGGCTGAACAGATCTGGATGAAATTTGGCGCAGAGATAGATTATAGTGTAGAATAGCACATAGGATACTTTTTAACCGCGGGTGAAACCGCGGGGCGCAGCTAGTTTATAATATTACCTAGTTAGGATTAGAACAGGAATAGGGCTAATCCTAACATACGTAACATATCGTCACGCCTCGGGGGATGGCAGCGATGTAACACAACACCCACATTTCGCTGGACGATATTCAGTCCCAAGTTTGACAGGGGGTGAGCTTATCACCATACACCGGTCATCAGTCATGTAGCAGATGACATACTATATTCACAAATGGTCACATAATGAATAAATTGTGCGTGCTGTCGGCTGGGTTTGAAACCGCTCCCTCTGGCATGAGAGGCGGCCCTTCTCCAATTAGGCCATCATCGCTTTTCAAGAATTAGGATTAGGACAAATCTTAATCCTAATCCAGCCCCATCCTTAGATGGGACTCAGTGATTGTGTAGTTAACTATTATTGGCTCTGTGAACTAAAAACCTCGCAAAAACGTATAAAAAAATTGAAATAAGAGACTTTTAAATTATTATCCTACTAATATTATAAACGCGAAAGTTTGTAAGAATGGATGGATGGATGGATGGATGGATGTTTGTTACTCTTTCCCGCCAGAATGGCTGAACAGATCTGGATGAAATTTGGCACAGAGATAGATTATAGTCTAAAATAGCACATAGGATACTTTTTAACCGCGGGTGAAACCGCGGGGCGCAGCTAGTTATTTTATATAATGCAACCAGCAAGCCCGACATGCGCGCTGCGACAAAATCTTCTCATCAATTTTTCTCGTGTGAGAACGTGACAAGGCTACGTGTAAATATACGTCTGTCTCGATAAAAAGAGCCGACGAAATTATGTCGCGGCGTGCATGCTAGGATTGCAGGAGAGCAAAACAGCTAGACGAATACGGACGGACATACGGAAGCATTTTAAAATGCCTAAGCTGAAGGCATGCCTGAAGCAGAGACCCTTCGCTGACGCGATGAAATATTTTATAATGAAACTTCTACTCGTAATGCAACTTCCAACAAGGTTGCGTTAAACGTTTAACGCTCATGGGGAGATGGAATAGAAAGAGACAGAGCGAGTGTGAATACGTGGCACTCGAACGCATGCGCGTATTAAGAGTCCGGCGACCTAACTAATTTCGACCTAGGCGATCTAGGCTAACTTCGCATTGGCTTAAGGTATTCTATCGTCATTTCGTCTAGAAGAAGAAGACGAGTGAAGAGAGCGAGTAATGATACTGACGAGCCTCTAAACTTACCTACAGAGTGACAAAGTGCAATTTCAATTTTTTTATGACTTTTTCACTTCTCTAATCATTCTAAAATAACTAAGAATGTCCCTTGTATTATAGATTCATTTAAAAGCTAATGATGTAGACAACCTCCCTATGTAAAGGGGTTTTTGATTTGCTTTGTCTGTCTATTGAATAAACCAGTCAAAAGTGACCCCTTAAAAATGCGGATATTTTCCATAGCTCTATTTTCTCTCGAGGACGTTTTTTTAAAAAAACCAAGAACATAGGAGCGGAGATATTTTTAATTTCATTGTACACGCTAAATTTCATCATAATCTGAGAAATGGTTTTCAAGAATTTTAAGAAGCGCGTTTGTATAGAAATTTCAGAGCGTCGCGGCTCTCTTAACGAAAACTTTTCGGACATCCAATACCGTAGCCAGGGCTGGTCCTGGTACATACTAGGTACTATACTAGTGCCTAGTAGTTTCGGAGGTTGTTTTCTTTGTTTGAGGTTGGTTCCTGCATGCAAAGTTTAAAAAAAATGGTTCCGACACTAAACTACGATACACGCCATCGTCTCTCTCGAACTTGTAGTCAATTACTTATTCCGGTCTTACTTACGCATCGATTGACGTCACAGCGTGTCACCCACGCAACCATTTTTGTGTCGGAACATACCTGGCGGAGTATACTATTAGGTAAACCGTGCTTCTGCATAATAAAAAACGTCAATACATTAAAATACTTTATTCATTCAAAGCGTCTCCATTTATTTATAATTAAAATTAATTTAAGATTACTCAATACCTAGCGTTTTGTGTCAATAAATACAGGATCGTTTTGATCGAATCCGTAAAATTAATAAAAATAAGTACTCAAAGACTAATAAAATAATTGTAGAAGAAAGGGTTTACAGAGTGACATAGATCTTAATTAATTTGGATTAGGATTGCTCCCTACTTTTTATTTTGTAGGGTTGTTGTACTGTTTTGTTTTCCTTCTTTTTTTTTACATTTTTTTTATAGGAAGTTGCGTGGTTTCAATTTGACTCGAAGTACTAGTTAGCATAACATAACATATCGTCACGCTTTTTCCACGAGCCTGTCGCCATACACCGGGCTCCAGTCATGTAGCAGATGACATACAATACGCACATATGTTCACACAATGAATAAAATTGATGCGTGCCGTCGGCTGCGTTTGAACCCGCTTGCTCTGGCTTGAGAGGCGGGCCTTCTCCAACTAAGCTGTCATCGCTTTTACTCATACTAGTTATAAGTCTGTAGTAATCTGCGATTTAATAAAGACTAGCTATTCGCACGCGGCGCTGCGTGTAGCTAGGATTTTAGGTTGTCAGAGGTTTTTCTTTATATTTTTAGTTTATACCTGTCTGAATACATTCATTACTATCCATGTCACACTGTAACACCGCGCATTTAAGTAACACTTACTATTTCTATGACATTTCTCTCCTTATTTTAATTATTTTGTTCAGTCATTTCTAGCTGTCAAAACTCAACGCCGCTGACATCCATCCATTTGACCAACTTTGCATCAAATTGTGTGCGGTGTAAAAATGCGTGTAGCGAGCAAAAAGTCCACCAATCGGATCACTGAAGTAAGTTAATTTAACAAGTAACATTATTAAAAGAAAAACAAAAAACCCGACTGAAAAATGTTGTACCCTATGTCACTTCGACTATCAAGACGATTCAAATGACACCTCACATGTCGAAATACATCAAACTGTTTAGGCTGTAGGGCGTGCCAAAGATACCTCATACATAGATACATACATATACACTTGATAACCATAACCTCCTTCTTGGGCAGTCGGGTAAAAAGAGATGATAAATGAAGTGATCCTATTGGTTGATTTTTTTTCGCTACACCTTTTCGCACTGCTCATCATTTGATGGAAAAACAGCTAAGGCTGCGTTTCCACCAGAGACGTTCAAGGATGCATAGTGAGGAGTGTGTTTCTTAAGAACCAATAGAATCGCTCATCTGAGCGAGGCTAGGTAAATGAAACGATTCCATTGGTTCTTAACAAACCTACGTATCCTCGCACACCTCTGGTGGAAACGCAGCCTATTAAGCGCGTTTCCACCAATGCGGAACTGAGCGGAACGGAGCTCAGCGTTCATGAATTGACCAATCACAATGCTTGATCTTCGCTCCGCTTCAATGGATCCATTGTGATTGGTCAACTCGTGTACCGCTTAACTCCGCTCCGCTTTGGGGAAACGCACCCTTACGAATGCGTTTGCGACAAGATGAGACGGTAACGGTTACAAACAATAAATTTTGTTATAAATTAATTTTTTTAATTTAATTTACTTGGTGTTTCACAATAAATTACAACAATAATATATAACAGCCCTAATTTGAGTACTATTCAATATAATCCTATAAACTTGTCAAAGATTTCCGACTACACATTAATAACCTCCTCCTTTTCTTGGAGTCGGTCAAAAACATTAAGCTAAGTAATTGTTAGCTTATAAATATTATTGCGTACATTTTTTTCATAGTAACTATCAACATTTCTGATATAAGCAATTCGATTCGAATCAATGTTAAAAAAATGACAATTAAAAGGAACTAGTACGCTAGCGCCGCTTAAAGTGTACGTGGACAAAACTGGAACTATTTTTAGAGTTTTTATCTGAAGAAACTTGACATAAAGCTATTCGTGTTATGAATTACTTACTTATATACTAATTAGTAGAAATTGAATATTCGGATACAAATTTGTTTAAAATTCATGAGGTAATATGAAGAGCACTTCTTTAATTTTACATTATTTTAATTTAATATGTGTTCACTTAAGTTTTAAATTTTTTACAAGATTTTTATTCGTCTATGTATGTGATTTGACTGTGTCTAGCTACACACTAGCACGCCACACTTGCAACGCCCTATGCACAAGGTATATGTCATAATATAACTTACTAGTTTAAGTGAAGAATTTATAATCTAAGATTTTTTTTAACCACGATTCCGGAAATTATGGTTTTAAAATTTGGTATTAGTTTAGAACTTACTCTGCTACCTTTAAAAATCGAAATTACCTTAAGTTTAGTAATGTTTTAATAAAAAAACCAGGGAAAATTAGAAGCCGTATTTTCTTGGCCTTGTCAAGTTTTCAAAAGTGTACTTTAGGTAAATTTGTATCCGAATTTCTACTAGTAAGATCTTAGCGCCAAGCGACACGATGCGATGTCGTGTCGTGCATTACATCGTGACACGACGTGGCATCGGAACACGGTGACGTAGAGACACGACGTCACATCGTGACACGTTGCGACGTCGTGTCGTGTGTGTATTTTGGCCCTTACAAGTTCAATATCTTCAAACCAACTTATCTGTAAGCGCTCAAATGAGAGAACTAAAAATGTTCAACTAGTCAACTCCCAATTTAGTTTAGAAAAACCGATAGTGGCTCCCAAATCAACTACAGAGATAATTTGGTTGAACAACAACACATTCTGCAGCATCTGTTCAAATTTCTTGATTTCTCTTAACAATAAGGCCGCTACTTTACACTAGCTTCAAGCGTAATTATCCTTTTGTTTATAATTTCTGGTGTGAACAATAAAAATATTATCTATCTACCTTCACATTTTATTACAACCATTTCAGTTCAGCAATTAAAAAATAACTATTAAAAGTCGAAATAAGTGTTAATAATAAATATTAACTGATTATTAATTTTCTAACAAATTATGACTAACTATTCTAGGGCTATGTACAAAAACAAATCTTATTCGAAAACGTTCGATAGATAATTATTGCTGAATTTGTTATCAACTTCTAGCTTACGAAAAGTGCGACGCGCGAAAACGAGACGAAGCACTTCAGCTAAAACAAGTTTTTATAACGTTTTTGAATAAGACTTAAAAGTTAGTAAACATTTCGTTATTGCTTCACGGTACTTTTTAACATTTTTTTTCTTAAACGAAACTGCACTTTAAGATTTTTTCAACTACTGAGCGGGATGAAACGGATCACTTTTTTTAGGGTGCTTTTCTATTGAAGCTAAGACGAGCGGAGCGGAGCAGCTCGGCGGTGCATGTATTGACCAATCACAATTAAATCACAGGTCACAAACGTCTGGTTCGAACATTGTGAGGTACGGGTTACATGGTCCACAGCACAACCTATTTGCGTGTTGTTGGTTAAAACAACCAACGAATTTTAAACAACTGATATTTTTGTTTATTTTTAACTTATAAATAAATAAATTCGGGACACTTCCACACACGATCGTCTGACCCCAAACTAAGCAAAGCTTGTAATATGGCTGCCAGGGACTGATATACATACTTAGATATTTTTAAATCCATACTTAAATACATATTAACACCCAGACATAGAACAAACACAAATGTTCATCACATAAATGTTTGCCCTAGGTGGGAATCGAACCCACGACCCCAAGCTCAGAAGGCAGGTTCACTACCAACTGAGCCACCGAGGCAGTCACTTTTAACGATAATCAGTTTAAGTCTCCAAGAAACTGCTTTTTTTTTGCACAATTTGTATCTAATCTTTGGCCGTTCATAAAGTACTCGAAAATTATTAAAATAAAGAAAACATCTGGATAAAATCCTCGCACAGTCGTGGAGATTCTAAATGACAAACATTTATTTAAGGCTTACTCAAAAATGCGTATTTATTAGAACAAATTTTACGATAGGCTGGCCGGCATGGGCCACCTTAACGTTCCATCACATCTCTTGTGATTAGTAAACTCCTGCTCCACTGAGCTCCACTCCGCTTAATAGGAAATGGACGATTAATAGTATTCGCCGTAACATTTACTAACAGTTCAAAGCCACCTTATTGCCCAACACTTAGGCAAAAACTAAAATGAACGATAACGTTCACGTTCATTTTATTTTCATTACGGTTCATTTGACATTTGAACCTTACTTTCAGTGTCAAAATGATATATCTTAGCCTAAGGGTGCGTTAAAGTGAAACTGTGTTAAGCTCAGCGGAGTAGAGCTCAGCAGTGCATGAACAGCTAACCAATCACAAAAAGCGGAGCAGAGATTTCGATCATTGCGATTGGTCAATTGCATGCACCGCTGAGCTCCGCTCCGCTCGACTCCGCTTTAATGGAAACGCACCCCAATTGTCCCTAAGCGCCACCAAACTAAAACTAACGCCAAAAAAACCTTCCCGCTCTTTTTAAGTGCCAATTTCCTAAGATTTAAATCGTTAAACTCAGTCCAGCTTCATTTAGCTAGTCACTAAAGTTGACATAATTAGACCCACTTGCAGAAGATACGGAGTTCAATTCTTAAGCGCAGGGAAATTAGATCAGAGTAAATATTACAAAAAATTGTTTTTTAATCAACAAACCTTTGATTGAGCCATTATTTATTTAATCGTCTATTTTTGACATTTAACTTCTTGAAAAACTGTCAAAAACAGTTGGTTAAAAAGGTATTGCTTGTTTCTATCCTCACCCACCGAGTATTTTAATACATAGCATACAAATATTCGTCTTCTGATAGTCTACCATACGTGACATTGGCGGCGCTGTCACATATCTTCATAAGCCCAGAGTTGAAGTTGAATAAGTTTTAGTGATCCTTGGCCCTAGTACTGTGTTAACTCAAGGTTAGCTTCTGACTCTTGGTGGCGCAAGACGATTTACCATCTAATGAGCAGTTAACTTCGAAAAGATAACCCGAACTTCTGCAAGTGGCCCTGATATTACTTGCAAAGGTCACGCCGCCGGTGGCACCAAACGGTAATCAAAAATAGGCTAACTAAATGTCGTTGTCAACGTCAAATTTGCGCCGATCGCATTTCTGAAAGCGACGTTCGCAATTACCGAATACTGTCAAATTTTGACAAATAAATAGAATACGGCGGGATTATAATTTGTACTTTTTTGGTAATTTTAAATTGTTCAAGTTATTCTGTGAGCTGGCGCTCGTAATTATGTTGGTCACTTTTTACCCGACTGCCCAAGGAAGAGTTTCGCGAATCTTGTATGTGTGTTTTTATACAATACAATAACTCTTTATTGACACCAAATACAAATAAATCTAAACTAAACACACAAAAATAAAGACGCAATGGGCGGTCTTATCGCTTAAGAGCGATCTCTTCCAGACAACCTTTTAAATGTTTATTACCTCCTATCTTTTAAACGGCTGGATGGATTTCGACAGTTAAGGTATCGTTTTATTCATTTTAAAAACTTAAGTGTCCTTAGATAGGTGTGCAGTAAGGTTTTTCATTTTTTTGTTTTAAGGGTCCGGCGAACACTTTAGACTAACTACGCATTGGCTAAAGGTTTTCTATTGCCATTTCGTCAAGAAAGAGACGACGAGCGTAAAGAGCAAGTAAAGGTATTGACGAGTCTCCAAAGTTATCTACAGAGTGAGAAATTGCAATTGCATTGCAAAAAAAATTATGTCTTTCGTACTTAACTTATCATTCTCAAATAACTAGGAATTTCCCTTGTGTTATGGATTAATTTTAAAGCTAATTATGTAGACAACGTCTCTATGGAAAAGTATTTTTGATTTGCTTGGTTTATCTAAGAAATAAATCAATTAGATCAGGATATTTTTCATAGCTCTATTTTTTCTCGAGAATGCTCCTTAAAAAACTAAGAAAATAGGGACGGAGATTTAGTTAATTTAATAGTACATGCCAAATAAAATTACAATCTGGCGGACCGTTTCCAAGAAATTAGACAAAGCGCGTATTTATGGAAAATTCAGAGCTTCGCGGGACCTTTAATTATGATTTAAAACACGGGAATTACTCACGTACGATTCAGTCGATTATTCCGACTATAGTTTCAACCGCATTCGGCGGTCTTCATCAGGGCGAGTGCGCGCGCGCGGCTGCGTCTCGCATAGCATACTTTAATTGTTTATTCTCAGACCTTTCAATTGAACGACAGAAACCAACATAATACACGCACCAGAATACATCCTCAAACTTTTTCACATATTTGATAATTGAATTGAATCTTTTTACGGAAATCTAACGATTTAAACCTTCCCAGATTTAACAATTCACATAATTAATCTAAACACATATAAAAAAGAATTAAATAGCAGTCTAACCTACGCGGTACAATGTTACAACAAATTACAGAGTGCTTAGTGTGAGTTTTTCTTACTTTTCGATCGCGTAAAAGTAACTCCAATTTGTATGAAAATTAAAAAGCGCCACCTAGTGGGAGTAATGAGAAACCGCAATCGTGAGTGCGAGTTTTTTGTTTACTGCCAACATTGACATGAAAAATTTACTTTTTCACGGTGAATTTACGCGAATCGAGTGACAAGCTCGATTGGCACTCACACTCGCTCGTTTTCGATTGTCGATCCGTTTGACGTAAACTCGTTTACGCTGTAGTAAAGTTATTCGATTTACTTTGAGCAACTCACACTAAGCACTCAGATCGGTTGATTTAGTCGGGCGCCGACACGCCTGTCGATATGTGAATGACAATATGACACTGTGTGACGTCACGAATTCGATTTATGAAAACGATTTCTAAAATGCGTTTAACGGGCGTTATTGCTTTTCGTTTGCAAAATTCAGCGTGTTTAATATTAAAAAAAGACTTGGTAATACTGAGTATGCAATTGAGAAATGTTGTCTGATAACTATTTATAACTAGCTGCGCCTTGCGGTTTCACCCGCGGTTAAAACGTATCCTATGTGTTAGTCTAGACTATAATCTATATCTGTGCCAAATTTCATCCAGATCTGATCAGCCGTTCTGGCGTGAAAGAGTAACAAACATCCATCCATTCTTACAAACTTTCGCGTTTATAATATTAGTAGGATAATAATTCATTTATTTCAAGTTACGAGACTCATATACAGGTACACGACACACAAAAAGACACAAAATTAAAATTAAATACAAATGAAAAGGTACTTACACACATACGATAAGGTACGATAAGACGTAGATAAGGTACTTATGAAAAGGTACAACGGACAACGGAACGTACAACGGAAACGGGTAACGGAACACAACATTGCTTTAGGGGACTAGTCCCTTAAAGCAATGTTGTACCTTTTCACAACATCGCTTTAGGGGACTAGTCCTTTAAAGCTATGTTGTAGATTGCACGCTAGACACACAGATTTCAGTCGATTGCATGTTCTACACATGCAATCGACAACATCCTACTAATATTATAAACGCGATAGTTTGTAAGAATGGATGGATGGATGGATGTTTGTTACTCTTTCACGCCTAAACGGCTGAACAGATCTGGATGAAATTTGGCACAGAGATAGATTATAGTCTAGAATAGCACATAGGATACTTTTTAATCGCGGATGAAACTGCGGGGCGCAGCTAGTACAAAATAAGATAGGTAAAACAATGTTGTAGATTGCACGCTAGACACACAAGTGTAGAACATGCAATCGACAACATTGGTCTATACATGGTTATTTGTAACTTACCAGAAACCTCTTATTCATTCATTCTCTTCATTGTACTCATCAATATGAACAACTTTTACTATGGGACGAACTCCGAAATCGCGAAAAAAAATCAGCTGTTCCATACATTTTGTCAAAGGTGATTGAACTTTTTGTATGGAACAGCTGTTTTTTTTTTCGCGATTTCGGAGTTCGCCCCATAGTAAAAGTTGTTCGTACTGATGAGTATAATGAACCCTTAAGAGGTTTTTGGTATTAGGTACAAATACTAATTAAACTGGACTGTCCCTGTATAGGGACAGTCCAGTCTGTCCGCGAGCGCAGCCAGCATGCTGTTGAGCTCTCTCACCCGCCGCAGTACTCAGATCAACCTAGAGAATGAGATGGCGCACGGCGTATGATCTAAGTGTAGCCTGAAACCATCCAATAACTACGCTACTGTCGTATAGGTACTAAACACAAAAAACTACGCTACTACGCTACTCGCTAGAGTTTGGGAATTAATTTTAGTTTTTCGTGCAATTGTAAATGTTTTTCATGGCAACTTTACCACACACACATTGCAAAAGAAGTGACTTCAGCGAGATATAACGCAGTGTTCCATCTTTTCCTCTAGATTGATCTGAGCCGCAGTAGCGAAGTGCCTCTTTTACGCATCGTTGCATAAAAGCAGGCAACACGAGCTTCAGCAAACATTGTTGACGCACTGCAGTACCGGGGGAGACCCAACATCATTCTGAACGCAGTATTGAACTGGACACGAAGGGCGCTTTACGATTTTTGCGTGTATTTAGCTAAAAATATAACGGTTATTTTATAACCAATTTTAGTTTATAACCCTTTTTCTTATACGGAGCTATTAATCATCATTTTTTTTTTAATTTGTCATGTTCCGTCTCTCCGTCTAAGAAAAAGGTATGAAAACTAAAATTATTTTTAAAAAAACGTTCATAAATTTTTGGCTAATACATTTTTCAATTGCACACTCAGTCATTTCTTAATATTAAAAACGAAAAATGAAACGTCTGAACGCAGCGATAACGTTCATTCGGGCTTAGCGTACAAAAGTCAAAGTCAAAAGTTAAAAAGTTTTTATTCAATTGAGGTATCAAAGATACACTTATGAACGTCAACGTTATTTAAATAGACTCATCAATACAATATTATCTAACGCCATGTTGAAAGAATAGAACAGAAATTGAAGTTGAAACAGGCGTTATTGCTTTCTCGCTCGCCCTGAAGTGTACGAGCGAGAAAGTAATAACGCCTATGTCAGATGATATTGTGCGCTAAGCCCGAATGAACGTTATCTCTGCGTTCAGAAGTTTCATTTTTCGTTCATTCTAAACGCGAGCGTAGTAACTCTTATCTAATCTGTGGCGCGAATGAAAAAACGAATAGCGAAATCCTACATCGTTGTATCTGTTCACTAATGAATTTATTCCGCGGTCAGACGTTTCATTTCGACTAAAAAGCACTGAATGAAAAGCGAAAATGAAAGAAAAATGAACCGTCTGATTTCACCTTTTTTTTTTTCATTTTTATCTGCGTAGGCCAGGCCTACGTAAGTCGAAAAGATCATGTCATTACCACACGGCTTAGTTAAGTACGCGCAGGCCTCAGTAAAGTACGCAGAGTTATAAGTGCAGTGAAGCTTGTGCGTGTGGTAAACCTATCGCTCTTAGTGATAAGGCCGCCATTTGTTCCACTACAGCTTAAGTTTTTTGCTGTTCTTTTGTTTTGTTATTTCTGGTGTGAACAATAAAGTATTTATCTATCTATATATTTATTAGAGCTGAGAAATGGGTGAAAAACGAAAAAGGCGTGACGTCACCAATACAATTTTTGAAAGACTTTTTGTCTCTTTCACGTGTCTACATTTACAGCTGAGACTATTCGTCTCTTTCACGCGTAGGCACTATTACAGGCAGGATAAAGACGAATATTGCATGGCATCTCACAACGATCGATCTGGTCACAATAATTTAAATATAACAGGCGAGGTTTTAAATAGAAGACACAACTCCAAAGTTTAAAAGCTTAACTTATCTTACCTCTCACTCTGACACGCTAGTTTGTACATATTGCTGTCTCTACAGTTTGCTAGCTTTACAAAATTAGATCTACGAGGTATTCAAATAGAGTAGATATTTAAACGTTGAGTAGGTAAATTTATCTCACCTCTCGCTCTGACACGCTCACTTATATATATTGCTATTCTTTTCTACGTGCAGCTAGCTCCACGAATCTACACGGTACTCTCTTTCTTATTTGTGAGTGTCATCTCTTTCTACGGGTCTTTGTTGTCCGTTTGCATGTTTGCATCTCTCACTCTGGCACGGTAATTTTTACATACGGCTGTCTCTTTCTGCAGGTATTAATTTCACAAAATTACATCTATATCTTGCAGCAATTGTGTTCGCACCTCTCACTCTGACACGCTAGTTTTGTACATAAAGCCATCTCCCTCTTTCCAGTAGCTAGCTTCACGACATTAGACCTAAAGTGTATTGTGTTAGAGCAGTAGTTTGAGTAACACTCATATGAGCCCGTGTCTTTTCTTGTATTCGTCTAGGTTTAAAGATCTTTTGGGCCCAGTTTCTTTGACTTTCGTCGTCACCTGCTTCGGTTGAGAACTGGATACTTCTGGAAGATATAAAAAAAAATTAGTAAGTACACCTTTTTTAATTTAATCGACCGAGCAAGCGAAACGTCTGAGGCTTCAGCTTCGACAAAAATGATTTCGAATCTTTGTATTTTTATTGGTCGCATTTCTTAACCGTTTCTCTTGAAATTTTGTGAGTAGACTCTTTAATAAAATAGTTTTTTTTTGCCAAGTTATTTTTGTTTTTTTTTTTAATGTGATTTTTTTTAATTGGTCGCATTTCTACACCAATTCTCTTGAAATTTTGTGAGTAGACTCGATAATAAAATATTTTTTTTTTGCCAAGTTATTTTTTTTTTTTTTTTTAATGTAATTTTTTTTTAATTGGTCGCATTTCTACACCAATTCTCTTGAAATTTTGTGAGTAGACTCAATAATAAAATGTTTTTTTTTTGCCGAGTCAGTTTTGGATTTTCTAAAATGTATGTAGATTATACGATCTCCGTTTCGAAAAACTGTCTCGGACATAAAATCGGTATAATTATCGAACCTGCTCATAACACGAGAATCGGTTGAGGAATGCGAACTAGAGAAGAACAAACGTCGGCCGCGAGGTCTATAGCTCACAGGGCCACTTGTATACATTTTTCAAATATAAAAACATCCAAACTCTTATTATTAGGTTCAAGAGGCTACTGTATTTCGCTGTCCCCGGAGAACAAAATGACAATCGCTATTGTCTTGTTTTTAATGTTATGCCATATTTGACTTCAGTGAAGCTTAATACATCTATATAATTTTTTTCATATTTTTCTTGCAGTTACTTGTGAAGTTGTAAAACAATGTAATAATATTCGAAGTTTTTTATAACACGTAAAATTACACGAACAAAATTACCAGACTATGTGGTCAACATTTCTCAAACATTTTCAAAATGGTAAAATCATTTGCCATAATATTCCCGTTCAAAGGAGTCTGTTAAATAGCGTAATGTATATTGTAATTTTATTTGAAAGCAGGAATAGCAGTCTAAAGTTTAATTATCTTACAAACAATATTGAATATTTACCAGAATATAATGATAAGTTACCATACTTTTCATTACTTGAGACCTTACTAATCATACAAGAAAGTTATAAGGTAATGTTACAATTTTTATTCCGCGCTTGGACAAACCGAGAATAAAAGGATAAGGGACAATAAAACTATTGACGCTGATTAATTTTTGCGTATTATCTTATTTTGTATAGTCTCTATTTAATTTTTAATCTCATTAATCATCTACTAAAATGAAAAGAATTCTTAAAAAATTTACTTTAATCTGAACTATCTCACTGCTAATAATGTCCAGTGATTCAGAAGCAAATAACAAAATTCAGTTTTTTATTTTTCCTGAAAGTACACTTTTTGCAATTGTCATTTTGTTCTCCGGGGACAGCGATTTGTTTATTTGACGATAACTTGATCTTGATCCGATCTTTCATGAAACTTGTAGCCAAATAGTTCATGCCAATCCATTTTTAAGGTCCGGCATTATTACGAAATCAACGAAAACAAGAATTTTGTTTACGCCTAGTTTGAAATCAGAAATCAGAATTTATTGTTAACTCCTGTAGTCACACGTCACAGTTGAATAATTATAAATATATTAAAAAAATATATATAAATAATAAATGAATGTCAGAACAATAACAATAATTGATAATTATCTATGTATGTCAAATATAAGAAAATATTTACTAATGTCATTGTACAGTTAATTATAGTAAAATATATATATAATATTATACAAATAGATTATTATATAAATAGATATGACTATTATTTTACAAATGTTAGCAACACATACAAAATAATGCAGTCTATGGTCTGGTGTGTGACGTTTTGCGAGCGAACAGTCAAAGGAATGAATGAATGAATGTAGCGTAAGGAATGAGTCGAGTCGCCCGCCCCGCCCAACGGGCACTCTTGGCTGGACCACGGAAGAGGACGGATCTCGTATTGATCTTGGTATCCATTCGATTCTTACTGAAGTTATTTAAACATATTGTACATGGTTTGGATTATTAGAAGTATTAGTTGTTTACATTTACATTAAGGTGATTTGAATACCCTCCCTTCAGAAATAGTTTACATCAGAAGTGGTATGTAGTTTTCTCGCGCCAAAAAGGAAATAGAAATACCTCAACTTAGGGATAAAGGTATCAAGGCAAAAGATACCGGAATTAGTTTTAGCAAATCGTGTGTTATTATGTCTGACAACTAAGTTCATTAGATTAGCAGTAAGTACTAGATGAAACGACGAGCGTGTATGAAAATACTCATAGAAGTAGAAGAAGCGAAATATGTGTGCCAGGATCGTAGCAAGTGGAGAGAAGTGGTCTCTGCCTACCCCTATGGGAAACAGGCGTGACTATATGTGTGTATGTAGATGGGCCTGAAAGACGGCTATAGGCACTCGCCAGAATAGAAGTAGTGAGCTGAAGCAGTGACTTCCTAAGACTAAAGGAATGATCTGGACCAGGCACTACTTCGGATTAAGGGAGTGAGCTAAAATAGCAGATGTACAGGGAATTTCTAAGCCTAAAGAAATTACCTTAGGTTTAGGTTAGCTTTTGGCAAGATTAAAAGACTAGCTCGTCGGGTACTTTGCTTTGTGCTTTGTTTAATTTTTGTAAAAGAAATATAAGTAAATGCTTTTGTTTAGTGATTTACGGATAAAAATACATACAGATATATAATTGCTTGAAATTCATTGTTTTAGTCTCTTTAAAAAAATGTTGACGTGAATGTTAAAAAAGGATAGTTAAAAAGCATTTTATTATTTTATTTTGTGCAACTTGAAAGATAAATTGCAGAACTATTTAGAAACCTGAATGACTGCTATAGGCACTCGCCAGAATATAAGTAGTGAGCTGAAGCAGTGACTTCCTAAGACTAAAGGAATGATCTGGACCAGGCACTACTTAGGATTAAGGGAGAGTGAGCTAAAATAGCAGTGGTACAGGGAATTTCTAAACCTAAAGATATCAGCTCTGGTTTAGATGGTCAGTACTATTATTAAAAAAAAAAGATACATTGCAGAACTATTGAGAAACCTAAAAGACCTTTTTTTTCGGTGTTATGATTGATGATGAAGTTAATGAATGAGATAACTAGTTACAAAGTGGTAGAAATTCCCAAGTCTAAAGGAATCAAATGATGAAAAGGTTGCAACTGAAGTTCTATCTATTTAGGATATCATGAGTCATGATAGGCCGAGCTTAAAGATTTTAACAGCCTTTAAAATCATGTGTGTGTTGACAGATACGTAATTCATGTGCAGAGTTGGAACCAATACAAGTAGCGTGCCTGAGGGCATGCACGGCGCAGGAGGGCCGTGTTAGCAACACATACAAAATAATGCAGTCTATGGTCTGGTGTGTGACGTTTTGCGAGCGAACAGTCAAAGGAATGAATGAATGAATGTAGCGTAAGGAATGAGTCGAGTCGCCCGCCCCGCCCAACGGGCACTCTTGGCTGGACCACGGAAGAGGACGGATCTCGTATTGATCTTGGTATCCATTCGATTCTTACTGAAGTTATTTAAACATATTGTACATGGTTTGGATTATTAGAAGTATTAGTTGTTTACATTTACATTAAGGTGATTTGAATACCCTCCCTTCAGAAATAGTTTACACAAAATAATAATAGTTCAAAAATTTCTTATTTTAAAATAAGCTTCAATGTCATAAATTTTCTAGTAACCAAGCTCTCAGCTTGGTTTTGAAGCACGCGGTAGAAGGCGCATCCCGAACGGAAGTTGGGATACGGTTAAATACTTTGATATGAAGAATTGTGATGATCAGGTGCAGAAAAATACTGCTGGTAGAGAAAACAACCAAAATGACGTATATAATGCTCAGATCAACCTAGAAAGTAAGATGGCGCACGGCGTATGATTTAGGTGAAGCCAAAAACCATCCAATCGTATAAGTACACAACATGCACACATTGACGCAAAAAACTACGCTACTCGCTTGGTCATTCTTACCTCGACATTATGGGCATTGGTTTATGGTATAATTTCGTGTACATAAATATATGACGGCGCGTGACATCATTAAATAATGAGAATCAGTTTGAGAGTTGTTAATCGATAGTATTATTCTGTTGTTTTTGACGATTAGTCAAATGTCGGCGCGTAGTTTTAATATTGTAATTATTTAGTTAAGCGCCACCTAGTATAGTTTTGGTGAACTAGAGTTGTGTAAAGTGGCGCCAGCTCTGGTGTAACTCTTTGTGACGTGGGCTGTTCGCTGATTGGTCGTTGGCCAGATGTCGCGTGAGTCAGGCAGCCAATCAGCGGGTAGCAATAGTTCGGCGGTATTCGTGTTCGGTCCGAAAGAGTGCGAGTGGAGGGGGCGCTAGTAAAAGTGCGTGGACATGCTCCGAGGAGCTCACTTTGAGTTGGGACTTTGAGGAGTGAACAGTGCGCGTTACTAAGTGGAATACCTTGTTCACAATATGTATCGAGGCAAATTATAATCTACGAGTACCTACTGTGTAAATTAATTATCGGCCATTTAAATAAAGTTGATTTAAGTACGCGAGATGTCTCATTCTCCTCGCCCGCTATACCCACGCCGTAGAACCATGTCTGATGCGAAACGGATACCTCTCGAGTTCCGATATATACATAGTACATTATAAAAGTGTGGCCAGGACTACATTTTGAGGTTCTTTTTAAAAACTGTGCAGATTTTTTACAAGTCAATTTTGAAAAAGCCGTAACATTAAACTCTTACAAATATGTGCAGTTTTAGAATACTAAATCTATTAAGGTTGTATATTGGAACGGAAATGGCTAACGTAGAGTTTGGGAATTAATATTAGTTTTCGTGCAATTGTAAATGTTTTTCATGGCAACATTACCACGCGCACACGTTTGAAAAGAAGTGGCTTCAGCGAGAAGTAACGCAGTGTTCTATCTTTTACTCTAGGTTGATCTGAGATATAATGATCGACGATTCATTAATGATGATTCATTATGATATAATGATAATGAATTTCAAATTATACATACTTACTCGTACCTTTAGTGTCCATTGAATTTTTGTAGTTTATTTTGTGTTATTATTATTATTGTTGTAGTTTATTGATAGTTTTTATTATCTTAGTTATTAGTATTTATTTTTATTTTATTAGTATTTAGTTATTATTACTATTTATCTTAGTTATTATATTATTATTATTCTTAGTTATTATTATTATTTTGTAGTGTGTACTGTGTATGTGCTTGTACCGTGACATCACCAAGCGGTTCCAACGGAAACCAGCGTCGGTTAAGTTTCTTTTTTTTTATGATCGATATACAGAAGTATATCAATGTCGCCACTCGACTACATGAGTAGCGCAGTGCGCACAAGGCTGTATTCGAAGGAGGGCGTGCGCTGTGTACTGACTGGGTATGGGCAGGTCGAGCTCGATGTTGATGTCGAAGTCGTGCAGCGAGTACATGCTGGCCGCGTCCCCGGCGCGCACGCGCCCGCCCGCGCCTGCGCTCGCGCCGCTCTCCGGGTGCAGCTGCAAACATTATACACATACAACACTTTGAACATACAGCACTTTCTTGCTTGTTCTTCTGAGTAGTGGCTTTTCTGAACAAGGTGGTTGATCCATTATAAAACTTTGACGTTCATAAGGGTATCTACGATACTTGATAGGGAGCTTGCATCAAATATTTAATGACAAATTAGGTTAATAATTCTTAAAGAACATGGTAAAATGTACTTCTTCTTGGTCGCTACGCTCTTGACAAAGCGGTCGTGATCATCATGCAGTATTGTTATTGGCAGGGGCTGATGTAATGCGCCTCACAATATCTCGCCATGTCTCTGCTCGAGGTCATTCTTGTGCACTCATGCACGGGACCGCCCACAGCAGATTTGACCTGATCGGTCCATCGCATAGGTGACCTGTCGCACGGTCTAATGCCTTCAACCTTGCCCTGGAGGACAAGTCACTCTACGGACTGGCTGTCTAGCCTAGAAACGTGTCCGAAGAACGTGAGTATTCAGGATTGTACTACGGCAGGTAGACGCTGTTTGATGCCGAGTTCTTGAAGTGTCGAGACGTTAGTGCGCAACTCGGTCACAATTTTTTTCTTACAACTAGGTAATATCTATGTACCTACTAGTGGCTACTTGGCGGAAGTGGAAGGCTCCAGACATCTTTGTCATCTAAATAATGTTTAACCTTCTAAAGTCAAAGTCAAAATGTTTTCATTCAATTTTAGGAATCAAAGATACACTTATGAACGTCAAAGTTATTTAAATAGACTCTACCGCCTTGTTATAGAGCCTCTACTCAGAAGAACAGTCAAGAAACAGAGGGGCATGATTTTATTCAAATAATAAATAAATTACAGTCTCACAAATTTTGGCTTACAACTAGCTAATATCTATAAATACTAGTGGCTACTTGGCGGAAGTGGAAGGCTCCAGACATCTTTGTCTTCTTTATAATTCTTAACCTTATCCTCTTTTCATTAATGTAGTTTTTACATGAATTTGAATATTCCTTCAGTGAGCCCTGTTATATTTTTCGGGATTTTATTGTAAAAACGAACAGTTGCCTAAAAATGACTTATTTGACTTAGTCAGTCTAAATCTCGGTACAGCTATCCTATGCTCATTCAGCATTCATTCATCAGCAGATCATTGATGAAATGAGCAAGCAGAAAGAGTGTCGCAGAGACAATAAAATAAATAAATTCGGGACGCTTCCACACACGGTCGTCTGACCCCAAACTAAGCAAAGCTTGTACTATGGCTGCCAGAGACTGATATCCATACATAGATATTTTTAAATACATACTTAAATAGATATTTACACCCAGACAGAACAAACACAAATGTTCATCACATAAATGTTTGCTCTAGGTGGGAATCGAACCCACGCCCCCAAGCTCAGAAGGCAGGTTCACTACCAACTGAGCCACCGAGGCAGTCAAAATTAATTCAATCAATCAATTGTAAGTATATAAGTATCATACCAGTCTTTCTTTCTCTATTTGTTTTGCTAAGATTGCTTCCTCTTCCCTCTGTTTCAGCTCCTCTGCCGCGGCTGCCTCGTTTTCTAACAATTGCTGTAAAAAAAAACACAATTTTAACATTAACTTTCATAAAAAATATACGCGTAGACTTGTTACCCTCTTCCGTATTGTCGGTTAACAATCAAATATTATTTATTGCATTAAATTACATATTTATAACTATTACTAGCTGCGCCCCGCGGTTTCACCCGCGGTCATATAGGAACCGTATTTTTTTTTAATAATTTACTTTGCTATAAACCTCACGGAGCCCGAGACCTTTCCAACGAATGCAAAACCGTGGAAATCGGTTCGTGCGTTCTGGAGTTATAGCGTCACGAAGGAAAACCCGACTTATTTTTATATAGTAGAAGAAGACTACACTAACTTATTACGTTAATGATAATGTATAACATACCTGAGTCCTATTGGACTGCGACTTGAAGTTCATGACTGGTTTGGTGTGTCGCCGCGTGAACGGATCGTCCGTCTTCTTGCCTTTCATTGCTTTCACCTGCGCATAAAAAAACGAAATTAAAAATATGTTTATTATAGTTTTTTAATCAGAAAACTCAATGGTAATTTAACGGACCGCCTGTTGGTAATTTAACGGACCACCTGTTGGCAATTTAACGGACCACCTGTTGGTAATTTAATGAACTACCTGTTGGTAATTTAACGGACCGCCTGTTATTAATTTCAAGAAGTGGCTGATGGAAATTTGACGGAGCGCTTGTTGGTAATTTTACGGGACGCCTGTTGGTAATAATAAGGATTACCAGATGGTAGTTTTACCTACCGCCTGATGGCAATTTAACAGAGCAGCTACTGGTCGAGTATCTCTCGAGATCTCTGTACAGTGGGGCTATTCCTACGCGTGAGATGAGATGAGATTTTATCTTGGTCACTTTCACACCTATGACGTTTCAAACGAGAGCAACAAGGACGAAAAAAGGTGAGATGAAAATCTCAAATCTCCGAATAAGGCCCCTGATCTGTCTACAAGTCGCATTTCTTAACCAATTCTCTTGATTTTTTTTTAATTTAAATTTAACGTGAATTTTTTGTTTTAATTATTATTTTTTTTATCACATCTCCGTCTTTTTGAAAACTTCCAAAAACAGACTCGGCAAAAAAAAATATTGAACCTACCCACAAAATTTCAAAAGAACCGGTTTAAGAATGCAACATGTACGAGGAGGACAAACGTCTTTCTACAGCTCAAAGAGCCAAAAGTATTTTAATGAACCGCCTGTTGGTCATTTTACAGGCTGCCTGGTGGCAATTTTATGAGGATAGATGGATATCATAGTTTAGGCTTATATAACTTCTCTTGCTAAGACATGGGAAATAATGATATACCATTTACGGTCACCCATCCAAATATTGACTAAAACGTCCGTTGCTTAACTTCGATGATCTATTATGATCATCAAATCGAGCGAGATGAAAATATCATACCTCTTCCATGATGGCCTTCTCAGCGGTCTCTACGTTTAATTTCCGGTTCCGATTGTTTATATACGAGATGCTCTGTATGGAGGATGTCCTGGTTTTGTCGAGCTGGTTGGCTCTGTCTTCCAACTCTTGGATTTTGGAGTTCAGATCTAGGACTTGTTCTTCGTCACCTCTGTGGAAGAGATAGAAGATATTATACATTGTATAATAATATACTCCGCCAGAGTAGGTATTCACAATCATTCGAAAAAGTTTCCGTTCGGATTCCAAAAACGTATAACTCAAATTATTCGAATCACAGTCAGTATTCATAAGTTTTTTTAACGTGATTAATTCTTCCGATCGATTGTATACTCGATTCCTTATTCCTTATTTCAAAATTTATAAAAGTAGAAGACTGAGATTTGAACAATTTGAGTTTGAAATTTGTGGGATCCGATCGGAAACGTTTCCGAATTATTGTGAATAGCACATTACAGCATTCCGAGTAAAAAATAGTCATAGCAACACGTAGTGACGTCGATCGATGCACCTAAGCAAGACCGAAATAAGTAATTTACAACAAGTTCGAAAGAGACGGATGACGATGACGAAAGACGTAATCGCGTAATCGACGTACCTGAAATGCTAGATCTTGTTTTTTTTTATCATGAAATTATACAAGGTTTGCAAAAACTTTGTCGAATTTGACGTTTTGCGTAGGTATTTGACATTATGCATACTTATTTGACTTTTTGCGTCGTTGACGTTTTTCGGGTAAGTAATCCTTTTAAATTCAACTAAACTTCTAGCAGCTTTTCTAAATTTAAACTCTCTCTTCCTCCTCTACCTCAAAATTTAAATTGTATTCTTTTTATTTAATAAAATTAAATGTATTTTTTGTCAAAATTTAAATTTACACAAGTCTTGTTTGTGTTGAGTTGTGCAACATATGTCATTACATTTTTTTTTTTATGTAGAATAGGTCGGCGTTTGACCACCAACTCGCCTGATGTTAAGCGACGTTGTGGTCTAAGGTGGAGCACGACGACCTATAAGGTACTTATTCACTCTAGCCTTGTAGTTTAGAGTGAAGAAGTACAAAGACGGCAGTAGAGTGAGGCGCTACAAGTGCGCTACTGCTCAGACCCGTCTTCGGAACGGTTACACCGGACTACATCCCGAAACACGACTAGGTCATTTCACGGCATGGCTTGGTCCGGTGGGTGGTAACTAGCCACGGCCGAAGCCTCCCAGCAGAGTTTGCTACCCGGTTAGCACTACCCGGGGACCACGTGTAGGGAATCAGAATAGAGTACACTCCTACGGACGTGGGTAGCTCAGCCCCCAAAACATTACATTTTAGTAAAGTTAGCGGTCCTTCGATGTGAATTGATCTTTAGCGTGTTTCAAATTACCTTAATTGTGCTACATCTCGTTCCTTCATGAGTTGTGTCTTCTTCATCGCATAGTTGGTCGGGTGGGATCTGAATCTGTCCTTTTCCGCTACTATTTTCTCTACGTCTTCTTCCTGTGATTTTTTTTTTCATAAAATAATTT